>JAWNMO010000465.1:8850000-8967053 GCA_035043915.1 Drosophila paramelanica
CAAGCTAGCCTGCCCTTCCATCAGGATACACACAATGCCTCAGAGTATCTCATGTTAATTCAAAGAAAAAAATCAACTACTTTAACATTTGGAAAGTGGAACATTTCTAATGCTGATGACAAGTACCCGAAATGAAATGCATAAATATTTGAACACTAAGCACTTAAATTAGGATTTCAAGTCGCCAAGTGTGATTTCCAGGATACTGAGTTACACTATCCAGTTAATAAATTTTCATTTCATTTCATTCATTTTACATCAAATAAAATTAAATTCAACAAAACTTATGATAAATAATCAACTCGCTAAAATATATGCATAATTTTTGTTATTAAAATATATTGTTTGTCAATTTGTATTGATGCTCTTGCATAAATATATAATTATTAAAAATAGTTTATAGTTAAAATAGGACTGAAATTTACATTATTTACATTATTTATTTTAGAAATTATAAAACTACAAGACATAAAAAAATGTTGCTGTATGTTCCTTGTCTTTTAATTGTCTTTCAAATTAATTTATTTATTAATTTATAATTCAAATTAATATATTTAAAATTCAAATTTTGTTATTTTTTTAAAAACATTCCATTTTCTTACATTCTGCTCTATGTTTCTCAATTTTCTTCAAAGCCAACAACCAGCAGCTCTTTTTATTTGCGACATTTAGTCAAAAAATATTTAACTCTTTTAACGAGTACATTGTGCAGGGTATTGCAAACGTTTTGTGCCGTTCTCAGAAATTCAGACAAGCGCAGAAACATGCACAGGATCACGTACAGGTAAACAAACAGGCGCTCACTTGCAAGCGAAACCCCACTTGACAGTTTTCAGTATTTTTGTTTTTTTTTAGTGTTATTTTTTTACTTTTTGCCAAAAGATACTCGAGCTCTTCAATGGCGACGTTGGCGACAGTGCAGACGGAAACACGTGCAAACTCATAAATATGGCCAGCAAGTGTTTGTTGTTGGGCGCTCTTTTCAGAAGGGTCTGTGGGTGGAGGGGGGGTCGGTTCGGGTGCGGATGCGACACCAGTTTAGCCCGAACTGTTGCATTGGCCACGCAAGTTCACTTTTGGGTTTTCGCAAATAAACGTGCGAAAAACGCAGCGCACTGAAGTACAATGAAGGCATTTGTCAGGCGGCAACATCCCCCACTGACCCACTGCGCCACCACCCTTCACAACAACAACTTGTGGGGTGGTGGGGGGTGGTGGGGGCGTTTTCCCAAAGTGTTCTACAGATTGCTGCAGCTCACGTGCATCCTGTGTACGCGTGTCCTGTGAGTGTGTGTGTCCTCCACTCCTGGTGCTGCACAAGCCAAATAGTTTTCCCACTGACGAATCCCACAACATTTTAAATCTGCGAATATTTACGAGATTTTCCGTTGCCATTTCCCGTTTCGATTCAAGCGCAGGGATAATCAGCAGCTCAATTGCTTTAAAAGCGCTCACACAGCTGCTTTTCATATAAATTCTATTTTGAAATGTTTCGAATAAATCTTAAAAAAAAAAACGTTTAAAAATATTAGCTGGCATTTCATACTCCTGCAGGGATATGTCTTGAATCCAATAAAGATACGAATAAAAGATAGATATAAAAGTGTATTATGTATTTATTATATAATTGAATTGCAATTCTGTGTTAAAGAAGCATTAATTAAAAATATAATATTGGTATCAATTACAATGAAATTAATTTGCTTCGCAGGATTAGATTGTTGCCAGTTCGAATTGATAAAATAAATAAACGATGAAACCGAAACGGACCTGATAACTATCAGGTATAATTATCAGTTATAATTGAATCATCAATCAATTATAATTGAAATCGCACACATCAGCTTTTTATAGCGTGGGTTCAGTTCAAGTGCGAAAGAAGGTAAAATATAAATGAATTAGGAAATAAATGTCTTCGATCCAACCAAATTAAATATCGATATTCAAAGATACTTTTTCAACAAAATCTTGGTGTCAAGTACACGGTATCTGCCGGTCGGGCAACTGCGCTTTATCTTCAGCATTGTCGCAGCCGCTGACCGCGTGACCTTTGGTGTCCTGGCTGTGTCTGGGTCACAGGGCATTGTTCGAAAAGTCCAAATAGACTTTAAGTTACTTTTTGTTGTTGTTGTTGTTGTTGTAAATAAATCAAACACGTAAATTTGATTGGCTTACACAGTTGACGGGAAACATGCACAATCATAAATATGTATGTATGTATGTATGTGTGTGCATACAAGATGCGTGCTCCGACAAACTAAGGGGTATTTTCTGCAATTTCTGAAGCATAAACAATACAAGGGCAATGCAATATGGAAAAATGCCAGCCAAAACAACAACAACAACAAGAACAGTAACATGACGGCAGCAACAAATCAAAATGGTATGAAAAGTACATCAGTGTGGCTAAAGCAGCCGCACCGAAGTAGTTTCTGTCTTGGCTGTCGACTTGTGCCAGCGCACACAGAAATTTATTATGCAAAATCAAAATATGTTTACCGCCATCACCCACACACACACACACACACAGAGACCCGGCTTGGCATTTCCATTGAAATTGGCAAGGCTGCTTCAGCTTCAGCTTCCACTTTCGGATCGGATGTGCTTGAGAAGCAGCTCGCAAATAACTCATTGCATAAACTTGAAGCCATCGGTTGTGTGTTTGGTTGTGTGTTTGTCTACGGTTAGCTAGCCAGAACTGCCCAAAAACAACAGCAGCAGCAACAACTGTAAGCCCATTGTTATCGCTATTTGTACGCCCGGATATTTGTAAAATAATGTCAACAAAAATCCAATTTCCTTTTACCTTCCCGGTTGAATATTGCGCATATTTCCAGAGACGCGTCGGCTGCGCAACGTGCGGCATTGTGGTTGTGCTGCCACTTCAGCATTCGTTGCTGGCGGTGCAGGGGGCACCACCTGGGCAAAGTGCACTTCACATTTAGCTGGCAGTGTGTCTGAGAAGTGCGAGCACCACTCGAATAGCTGTTAGTTCGCCTGCGGTACGTGCTATCAATTAGCAGCTCAGGTGTATCAGCTAAAGTAACGCTCCTGTTGGCGTCTTTATTTTCCAACACCGTTTTACAGCACTGCACTGTTTCCGTTGCAGCCGATGCGTTAATGACCAGTCAATTTGTTTCCCTGTTTTGTGGCTTTTCTTCTTCTTCTTCGTCTTCTTCTTCTTCGTTGTCTTGTGCGGCATATCCGGTTTTTGCCTTCCGGCTTCCGCTACACTTCATCAGCGATGGCCGAACCATAGTTTCTGCAGCCGCACACGATTACAGTGTATTGTTATAATAAATTTCAGCTTCATTTCCTAGCGTTTTGCTTTCTTTTCTTATGCTCAAGTGCGTCTAAGTGTGCGAGTCCTTTTGTTGTCCTTAGCATTCTATACAGCAGCAATCGACCCTCAACAGCGTCGCCGTCGTCCTCGACAGGTACGCTGCCATGCACTTAATTTCCTCTGTTCACGTCGTTGATTTTGACTTCCCATCGAAGTGTTTGCCTTGCACTCCAGTGCCCGCCCAGCTTCGGTTGCGCACAGCACCCCGACCCCGACCCCGACCCCGACCCCGACCTTCGGCCTGTCGCCAGCACACCTGGCCCACTCATCTCCAACTCACTCCACCTGACTGCCATTTGTCCTCAGTCTCAGTTACCACATTATTATTCTGTGTAAACTATAATTTATTTCAATTCTATTTTAATAGATATTTATGCATTGTTTTACATTCGTTTCACTCGGCACTTTCAACAATTGCGACATTTCCGACAGGCCAATAAATTAAGTCTTCATCTCTGATTTGTTGATTTTTCGTTATGTAGAAAAAGAAAACAAATTTCGAAGAATCGACAGAAACCCAAAGGAGCTAAAAACTCAAATTAACTTAAATCAACAAAAGTTATCCATAAAATTCAGACAAAACATGGAAACGTAAACTATGAATTATAGTATATTTATAGTATTAAATATGAACCCTGAATAAAAAATACTTTTCGGCTATTCAAGATGAGAGCTGGAAAAATCAGCTTTGACTTGAAACGAAAAGTTGCGTAGATCCTAAAAACTAAATTATGGAGCAGGTTTCCTAGCATCTCCATGATTTCCATGAGTTAACCATAAATTCTTCAATGAATATACTCGACAGGCCACGTTCATCTCAAGGAAACGATTTCGTTTTGAGTCGATGAGCTATTTCCCATTGCATTCAGAATGGAAACTCAATTGGAACACTGAAATTTTGCCAGCTTCTCGTTTTAGGCTGCATGGAAAAGCAAAAGCAACAACAAAAGCAACAGCGAGCATCAAGCGCCTTAATTTGCGAAAATTAAAACTGGCAGAAAACAGCAAAACGAGTGAAAAGCGTTTTCTAAGAAACACTTTTCCAGCTGCTCCGTCGTCTCCATTTAACAAGAAAATCACATTAAACATTGTTGCTGCTGCTGTTGTTGTTGCCGTTGTTGTTGTATGAAACGTCGACAACAAACGGGTGAAATGCATAAATCATTTTGTAAGTGGACGAGGGGGCGTAGGGGCTGGAGGGGCGTACGATTCGACGCGGTTGCCAATGCAGGTGGGAGAGTGCAAGGTCGCGTGGAGAAACAGTTGTGTGGGTGGCTGCTGGTAAACAGGTGCTGCCAAAGAAGTCAGCAGCGTTAGCAATTTTGCCAAGTGCTATGCTATACAAACACAGACGTACACACACACACACACACATACATATATGCAAACATCTATAAGTACTTATAAGGAACGACGATGCGTCTTGTTCGTTTGCGTTTCCAGTTCCTGCTCAGTCTGCTGTTGTTGCGCACTTGCATAAGTCTATCAATAAATAATAAATTTGTACTTCATTCTATTTGCAAGAGCAATACGCCCGAGGAACGCAATAGCGCGCCATGATGCGATGCCAATGGAAATTGAAACGGCAAAGCTGCTGCTGCTGTTGCTGCTGCTGCTGATGTTGAATGCTGCTGATGCATTACAGTTGATAGCGTTGCATTAAAGTTGCAGATGCAGCAGAACAGCAAACAGCCGAATCAGCTAGATTTAGTCAAAACGCAAAGAACAACAGCTGTATCGAAAATCAAAATCAATCCTAGTAAACAATTGAGTTGATTTCATTTTAAAATAACTAAATATTTTATATTTAAATTGGCGATTGGCCATAGTTCAATTGAAAGTTTCAATCTACTTTTCCAAAGATTACTGAAATTGAACTTCATTGCAAGTTTAACATGCGGCTTAACAAGTGGTTGCAATGCGTATGAAAACAAATTCTCAGATTTAAAATTACTTAAAATTTTCCATTTATTTTAAGAACGAACTAATTGGAAACATTGTTGTTATTCGATTTGTTCTTTAATCCGTACCGAAGCTACTTGCTGGTATCATAGCAAGGATATGGTGCGCAGATATTCGCATCGATGCCGGTAATAATGCCCCTCTGCTTCTCTGGCTGCGGCTGCGGCTGCGGCTGCGCTGGTAAGCAGTCCGGCGAGCATTGGCGGGGCGGAGTTTCGGGCAGAGCACATGCCTTGCTGGGATGTGGCCCAATGTAGAATGGATTGAAAGGCTTATCCTCTTCCATATTGTTATCCATCCTAAAAAGGGGCAGCCACCAACTACGAATAAAAAACAAACAAATAAAAACAAAATTTCGAATTTTGACGAACTGAACCGGATGGGCTACATTAAATAAATGAACTACCCGAGCCTACATTGAAAACTATGCCTCGAATTTCGATACTTGGGCGACTTTGTTCGATAAAAACAGAAAAAACAAAAACATTGCAGTCGGGCGATACCGACTGCGTTATACTCGTTCACGTTCTTAAATAAGAGATTCCATAGCTCCTATGGGAGCAAACCCCCATAATTTTGTCAAAAGTGAACCGATTTTCACGTTTGATGGCATTTTGATCATGATTTGTCCTCTATATTGACTCCAAATTCAAAATATATTCATTTTCGAAACTAAAATTTTTTTGAATTTGTTGGTCAAAAAAGCATGCACTCGATATTATTTGTCACATTATATATGCGGTGGCGGAAGGGGGCGTGCCTGCGAATTTTACTGATCTTCAAAGGAGCTGACCAGTTATCTACCTTCCAAATTTGGTGACTATAGCTTTCAAACTGTTTGAGATATAGATATTCGCGGTTTGTGGGGTGGGTGGAGGAGTGGGGGTACTGGCCGCAAATATTTTTCTGTGATTTCTGGGGGAGCTTCCCAGTAATATATATCCCAAATTTGGTGACTGTTGCTCATAAACTGGGGGCGCTAGGGGAGTTCTAGTGGGCGTTGCCAGGATATCAAGGATGCAATCTTTGGGGAAGGTCACCAGCTAACCACATACCAAATTTGATGGCTCTATCTTTAAAACATTGGGAAATATTCAAATATTTTTAACGATTTGCAATTTGAGGTTTATCGACATGTTATCGTATTGCCAGCCTCCCAGTGGGCGTGGCACAAAAATCTTAACACTTAGTCTGAAAAGGATAACTACAAGTATATATCGAAAGTTTCAAGTCTCTATCTTCAATAGCGCCGAAAAAAGTTACGTTCATCCGGACGGAAAGACGGACGAACCCAATATACTAGTTTCACTTCGTGAAACATTGATATAAACTAAGCAAGCTAAAGTCACAATTTTACAAATATTTAAATGGTTTCTAAATAAATATTTTAAGATATTTTATTGGTTGCCAGATTTAAATCCAATATCATTTACTAAAGAGTATTTTATTTATTTTTTTAAATAAATAAATGAATTAAATGCAGTTGTATCAAACACACACACACACGCACACACACAAAAACAATAACAAATGCAATGCTGCTGGCTGTAAATAAACCAACTAAATACTTGAATACTAATTTGAATTAACAACAAGCTTCTGATATTTTGTCCTGTTCTCACCTTCAAATCTTTCTCTTTCTCTCTTTTTTCTCTCTTCATGCAGATGTTGAGAATTTAAAGTTTAAGTTGAAGTTGCAGCGTCTACCGACTGCCAGACGCAAAAAAAAAAAACAAATAAATAATATAAATTGAATACTAACGCCTAATCCAACTTCAGCCAGAGCCTAACAGAGCAGGTCGCAAGGCGGGCAACATGTAAATGCATAAAATGATCGCAATGCAACTAAAACTACTAACCCAAATCGACAGGCGGCTAACTAGTAACTAAACGCGGCGCGACTCCCTCATCCGCTCGAGCTGCGACTGCGACAGCGACAGCCGCCGATTCCCGTTGCGTCCAAAGTGCAAAGTGCGCAATGGCCGGGCCGCAGGTGCAGCACACCCAGCGACCGAATAGCGCCTACTATACGGGTCTCAATGGCAGCGGCGGCGCCAATGGCGGAGGCGGCGGTGGCGGTGGTGGTGGAGGGGCAGCTATATCTGGTGCTGGCGGGGGCATGGCCAGCAGCGCCTCCCATACGGGTCTGGGACTGCACGCCCTGCGCCAGGTCTCCAACGAAACCGAGCTGATCTATCGCGGCAGCCACAGCAACGGCACGGTCAATGAGCTGCACGGCGCCGCCCAGAGCCGCCAGCTCTCCTCAATGGGCAACAGTCGGATCATTCAGCAGCAGCCGGCGCACAGTTCGCGCGACAACATCGTGAGCAGCATTGCGGGCACCGGCAGCTGCGCCACGGATGCGCTCATTGGCACGATTGCCACCAGTGCCGGCGCCGGCGCCAGCAGCAGCAGCGCCTTTGCGGCGCTCGGCAGCAGTGGAGGTGTTGGTGGTGGTGGTGGTGGTGGCGGTGGCGTTCTTCTCAAAAAGTCCAGCACACAGCGCAGCATTGAGATCATTGTGGATGCGACGCAGTGCGGCAAGGAGGCACCGGACACGGACGATGTCGAGCAGGGCGACGGCGGCGGCCAGGAATCATCGTCATCGGTGCGCAAATCGTCGCGCCATCGCCACCGGCCACTGCATCGACGCCTGCTCAGCTATCTGCGTAGTCTCTTCCAGGGCAGTGCCGCACAGAATGGTAAGCAATGTTGCCCGGCTGAGGTATCCATCCAAATTCACAGCCCATTCCGTTTGATCTTCAGTTCTTAAGTTAAACTTTTTCTTTATCTCTCTCTCTCTCTCTCTCTCTCTCTCTTCGTTCCTTGTGTAGTTTTGACTGCGCTTCTCGTGGCCTGGGGCTGTCTCTCCAAGCGTAAGCGGTCTCTCTCTCTCAATCTCTCTCTTTCCATCCGCTAACTGCCACGCCCCCCGTCCGCGTTGAATAACCTTGACAAATGCCACTAACATGGCTCATGCCACACTTCTGCTATACCGTTAGTATCCATATTTCTATCATATCTCACCGTTGCATCGGTTACTCGTATGCCTTGCACTTCCGTTCCACAGATAAAAAAGCAACAAAAAAAAAACAAATAAAAATAATAATAATAAAAACAACAACAGAATTCAAGCACTGTCGGTTGCCGTTGTTGCTTTTATTTTTTTTTTTTGTTTTTCCATTCACTGAGCGTCGATAATATTTTCAAACGACTTTTTACCCGATTCGACAATTGTTTTCGCATAACCAGCGATTGTTGTGCAATTTCATACGCTGCGCTCCACTCGAGACGAGCTAGTTGCACTTGCCGCATCAACTTGCAACACTCTCGAAAATGTATTCTAAAAAGTATCTGCTGGTTGTGCTCAGAGAGTAGACACAAATATGTATTCGATTACTTTTTATTCATTTTTCACCCATTCAATGGGTTATTATAACTAATACCCCCAATTTCACTATGTCCAACATATCTTATAATTACATAGAACTAATTTAATTTAATCCTTTGCTCAGCTAAAAAACATATTAAATTGATTAAAATTTTTATATTATATTTTTAAAATTGTCGCTTACCTTTGTGGCTATATCAGATATGTTAAGTATGTTGTTGCTTATGTTAAAATTAAAAACTTTATTCAATTTGGGGTAGTAGAATTAATCTATAAGATACTACGCATAAGTTCTTAGTAAAGAAATCAACAGAATATTTAAAAAACGTTTTTTTGTCTCCTATAAAAACAATCTAGCCTAGGGTATCTGCAACAAATCTTTTACTGAGCACTCGAAAAATCGTTGAATGTTTTCAAGTGTCATTGCATAAACCCGTGGAGAACTTGCCTCCTGTGAGCCAGTGGGGGCTCCTTTGTTATATCCCTCCGTATTGGATCCGTGTCCGTGTGCTTTCGCATCCTCGAGCCGTTCGCTATTGGAAATGATGAGCTTAACATAAAACTTGCACGGCTCGTGCTCAAATTGAATGCATGTTGGCCAAAGAGCGAATCGATGGGAAATACAATGCGTGTATAATATCTGCTTCAAGCTGAATTGTTTATGGTGCGGGGTGCGTGGTGTGGGGAGCGGGGTGCGCCTCCACAATGACAGTTGGAAGGCAGACATCTAGAACGTTAATCGAAACACTCGAGTGGAATTCTGCGGATCCGAGAGCGAGAGCGGCAGCAAAAACTTTAGCATAGCCTTATGCGGTGACAGCCGGTCGGAGGACATCCGTAGCTCCATATCCAGGCATATCCGTAATTTTAGCGCACCGTAGACAAATTTCAATCTATTTTGCCACACGGATCGGCTTTTGGCTTTTGGCCACCCCGAAATGAGCGCTGGATTTATAGCTCCATTTGGTTTGGCCAGCGATGAGCAGCGCAAAAGTTTTATTGAAAAAGTTTGATGAATGACAAGTTGGCATCCGCGCCAGCTCATGGCCTCCTCTGACCTCCCAACCCCCAACCCACACGCCAAACGACCTCTTGACAAACATTTTTTTTTAATATTCAAAATGATTTTGCACTTAAAATAATTGCCACAATTGGCAATTGATGCAATTCCAAATTCAAAATTTTAATAGCTGGTGTGCTGAAACCCCAATGAAACTTTCGTAGAAAAAAGTAGAACTGCGCTTTACAACACTGCCATTGCAAAAATTGTATTGTTAGCAGCACTGAACATAAATAAACTAGCTGCTGCTCGAGATATTTTCTTCTTGGCAACACTGCCAAAACTAAACTAAATATATCGAAAACATGGCGCTAGACCTAAGTTAACGGTACGTATTGTTCATAAGGCATCGACGCCTTGCAAAACAATAAAATACATAATACAAAAGAAAAACAGTCGAAATTAAACTTAATCTTATTTTTTTGATTATTTGATTATTATATGTTATTATATATATATATATTATAATAATTGATAAATCTATGTATATAAGCGACACTGAGATGGATGTATCCCAGCATAAAGCTTCTAGTTTCTAGATTCTAGAGCCCTTCATTTTGAGTACTCGTATATCGGGACATTTTAGGCTATCAAACTAACGGGATATGCAAGCGGCCGCGTTTATTGTAAATTGTTTGATAAAACACTAAATAAATAAAGGCACAATTTAAACAAATTGAATTGTGACACCAACTACTAACAACAAATCGATATTTAATTGGGGAATGCTTTATTTTATCTTAACTTCTTTCGGTTCTCTTTGCTTGGTATCGGCTGATTTTTACTCTTCTTTTCTGGCTGAATTTAGAGCAGCTTAATATGTTGATCAATTAAGTGGCTCAAAATTTTTTTTTGGTTAGTATCTCGGACCAAAAAGCTCTCAACCTCGAATGCTATAAAATTCGATTCTATAGACTTTTAAGAGTAGAATAGAATGATTTAAGATATAGAATAATTTTCTCAAATCAAACTACAATTGGCCAAAATAAAGGTATTTAGGGCTTATAGAAGAACTAAAATTTGCATATCTCGGGCAAATAAGGTCAGATCTTCGAATATAATATCTTTTTAGACTCGTACTGATAAGGACCATCAAATGACATTAACAAATTCTGATACCAAAATTTTACCCAAATTTGACACCTCACAATAAACATCACAATTTTTGTCAAAATCGCGAAAATTTTAAAGTTCAAATATTTTAATGGATATCGATTCTATAGAATTCTACGATTCCAAAGAGGCATATCTTTCCGAAATCGGACCACATATGGCCGAGATATGATAATTTAAAACGCTTTAGGAAGGTAAAATCCGCATCTAAATTTTGACAAAAATCACAAGGGGTAACATCACAATTTATGTCAAAATCGCGAAAATTTTAAAGTTCAAATATTTTAATAGATATCGATTTTATAGAATTCTCCGATTCCAAAGAGGTATATCTTTCCGAAATCGGACCACATATGGCCGAGATATGATAATTTAAATCGCTTTAGGAAGGTAAAATCCGCATCTAAATTTTGACAAAAATCACAAGGGGTAACATCACAATTTTTGCCAAAATCGCGAAAATTTTAAAGTTCAAATATTTTAATAGATATCGATTCTATAGAATTCTACGATTCCAAAGTGGTATATCTTTTCGAAATCGGACCACATATGGCCGAGATATGATAATTTAAAACGCTTTAGGAAGGTAAAATCCGCATCTAAATTTTGTCAAAAATCACAAGGGGTAACATCACAATTTTTGTCAAAATCTCGAAAATTTTAAAATTCAGAATTTTAAATGGATATAGATTCTATAGTCTTTCAAGATTACAACGATATATATTTTTCCCAAATCAGAATACAAATGGCCAAGATAAAGGCATTTAAAGCATAGAGAAGAACTAAACCTTGCATATCTTGGGTAAATAAGGTCATATCTTCGAATATATTACGTATTTGGATTCGCACGGATAAGGTCTATCAAATGACATTACAAAATTCTGAGTTCAAAATTGACCATATTTGATGAAAATGATGGCGGGCAACATCACAATGCTATAAAAAGGATAAAAATCCTTTCGGGAGTTAAGATAAAATGACATTTTGTAAACAAAAACTAAGCATTACTCGGCCGTTTCCGTGCAGATCCTGGCGAGTCCTGCGTCAAGCAACTCGTATTTACCAAGTTTTTTAGATATCAAGGATTTTGTGATTTTGGCCAGTTTCCTTACGCTCTACGCGACTGAAATTTTACAAGTATACAATTCTTAGATGCCCCAAAAATCTGCAAGGATATGGCCGAGTCCGCTGATCCTTGGACAACAAATTTTCGAACCAAATTGGTTCCTAGATGACCTCAATATCTCTGGTAATTATACCAAAGGTATAGTCCTGATGAACCTAAAGAGCTGCGTCCTTAAAAATGCGCAAGAATACGCTCAAGAAATATGTATGCTTCTTTTTCAGCTGCCCCATCCCTTTCGCACCTTTCCTTCAGAAACTGCTGCTGCTGTTGCGTCGAATTTAGCATAAAGTGTTGAGTCTGTATTGTGTGAATTTTCACTAGAAATCTTGCTCATCGGTGGTCCAAAAGTGTTACCTTAGAAGTATGCAATGGAATTTGGCGCATTTTTAAATTTTTTTGTCAACCTTCTGACGATTCTGTTTGCCTGGTGTTTTAGCTCGATTTTGCATTGAGAATCTTGGACATCGGCAGCCCAAAAGTGTTACCCTAGAAGTATGCAATGAAGTTTTGCACATTTAAAAATTTTTTTGTCAACCTTCTGACGATTCTGTTCGCCTGGTGATTCAGCTGGATTTTGCATTAAGAATCTTGGACATCGGGCGGTCCAAAAATGTTGCCTTAGAAGTATGCAATGAAAATTTGCACATTTTTAATTTTTTCTGTCCACGTTTTGATGATTTTGTTTCGGGTGTTTTAGCTCGATTTTTAAGAGAATTTGCCAACCGACTACACAAAATTGCCCAGAAAGATTCTCCTAACAGCAGTAAAAAAGAATTTGTGTATTTTTTTTTTAAATATATTTATTAAATTTCTCTTTACATCCTTTTAATGTTCTTATATTTATTTTATATGCGTATTGCTCTTACACCATATTTTTATTATATTATTTTCATTTTAAACAATCTCATTGTAATACTTAAATATATTGTTCTTAAATATATTGTATTATATAAATATACCCAAAATTCGTTGATACATTTACAAATGACTTAAATTCAACACGAACAACTGAAATGTACGACTTTTATATATTTACCAATTGTTTTTTTGGTATTGCTTAAATAAATGCATACTTACTAATATTTTTCGTCTCTTTACCAATCTGAAAATATACAAAATAGAACATGTAATGGCTATTTCTTACATAAGAAAAGCTTACATATGTATTTATTTGTATATTAAAGCTATAGTAAGCAAAATTAAAAATAATAATAATAATAAATAAATGTTAAGCACAGCCTAAAAAAAGATTGTTTTGTCAAAATATATATCTTTTTTTTTTAAATATTCCTTATTAAAATTTAAATTTGCCATATTATTTGTTTTGTTTTTTTCTTAAGTGCATATTTTTTATTATTGTATTAAAGTTGTATTAAAGGAAATAAAAATAAATAATAATAATAAATAAATGTTAGGCACAGCCTAAAAAAAATGCTTTGTCAAAATAAATATATTTAAGCAAGTGCTATATTTTTGAAAAAAAAACATCCTAACTAAAATTGAAATTTTACTTATTTTAATATTATTATTTTTCCATAACTGCGGACAGACGGTCAGACTTTTCACTTCGTGCATCTTCAAGAATTAAGCTATATTTTTCAGAATTTTTAACAAAAAAAAATAGCATAGGGATTTTTGTAAATTGTTTTTAAATAAAACTAAATAATTAATTACCATTCGATTTTTGGAAAAAACTCTAAGCTCATTTTCTAAAGTGTATTTAACAAAACAACAAAATATAGGTAAAAATGTAATTAGAAAAAAACTCTAATGAAATACGACTCGAACAAAGCAAACTGTAATTTCAAAAATAAAACATGGCGCCAAGAAAGCAGACAAAAGCAACTGCAGTTGGTCAGCAATCCGTAAGGATTTTTATATATATACAGATGATTAGCTGAAATTAAATGTATAGAGACGTTGCAGTTCATTTTAGCCTTGGCAATTGACTTCCTGCTGTTTTGCGGCGCTTTCTCTGCAACTTTGCCGCTGGCTGCATTTTATTGTTTCCTTCGCCCCAGGCGAGCGCAATCTCCAGATTCAGCTCCAGCTCCAGCGCCAGCTCGAACACCATTCTCGTCTTTATCTCAATTTCCGTTTGAGTCCATTCAGTGAGTTGGCCTTTGTTGCTGGTTTTTGCTTTTGCTCGACTGTCTGTCTGTTTGTCCTTCAGTTTGTCTTCGTGCCTGGCAGTTTGTCTTGACTTTTACTGAGCTTTGCCTTTTGCTGCTGCACTTTATTGCACTTCATAATTTCTTCCAGTACGGCCACGCCCACGCCCATGCCCGCAGCCACACCCACGTCCATACTCGCCCTAATTGAATTCAGCGTCTACATTTTGTGGTCGCTTCAATTTGTGCACTTTATGGCCAACAACTGAAGGACCTTATATTTCCCAGAACTGGTCCGTCTCGAGCTTTTAATTATCATTTCATTATTCGCTGTTTGTTGTTTGATACTCTATACATAATTTTTAATGGCAGCTGCGACATTTTAAGTGCTTGTGCGTCGCATAAGGGGCGTGGCATGGGGCGGATGACAGACAGGACGCCCAGTCTGCAGCTGCTTAGCGCGCGACACCTGCAGTTGGCACCTTTGAGGCCGCCGCAACAGACAATCTTGACAGATGCCTTACGCCCGACACCTTTCGCTTTCTTGGCGCAGTTGCGCTGCCTTTCACGGGCATTCGACCGAAAGCACAAGGATGCCAGGACACTTTGTCCTTTGTCTGTCATGTTTGTTTTTGCCGTTTCTCATATTATTACTTTTTTTTTTGTTGTTTGTTTGCGCTGTTTGTTTTGCATGTATTTAAGTGTCAGGGCTACCGCATTTTAATTTATTTAAGCGCATTTCTGTGCGGCTTGCAAATGAGTTAAGTGCATTTCGCTTTTCAAACAATTTTTACACTCTTTTTTGTTTTAATATTTAATTTGTTTTTTTTTTTTACTATTTTTTGCGGAAAATAAAGTTTTTGCCTGCATTTTCGGTGGCGCCCATTTTCGCGCTTCTGTGTGTGTGTGCGTGTGTGTGACATGTGTGTTTATCTAGGTAAAATATACCTGCAGACTTAGCTGCCGCCTCTGTGCCCACGCTATGCAATTAGTTGGTAATTGTTTGGGCAGCGGCAACGCGAACAGTCGTAAGACCGCAAAAAGCGCAATAAAACAAAAGCAGCAGCAGCACAACAACAACAACAATAAAGAAGTGCCAAAAAAAAAATGGGAAACAAGAATTGTTTCATTATTGCAACTTGCAACTAGCAACTTGCAACAATGTGACGAGAAACGCGCCACAAAACTTTATCCTTTGGATTTCTTTGCAAAACGTTCCACATACGCCGTGTGCGCGCACTTTGAAAAAAAGAAAGGCCGTAAATTACACGAAATTTAACGTGATAAGAGCAGCCATTGTCTAAATGAGTTTCAGTCCAAATTTCATTGCCTGTCAGCCTGCACGAAGCATAGCAAATGGCACTGCTTGACGCTGCAGTTGCATTTGCTGTGCCATTAAAATTTAACATCCTCAAAATTGTTCAATTCGGAGGAGAACTCTGCAAAAGTTGCATAGCCAATGTGCTGCAGCGTATTTTAGCAATGTGAAAAGCTAACAAATGCAGGCAAAGACTACGTTTTACATATGAATACCCGCGAATGCACTCAGTGAAAAATGCTGTTCCTAATCTAAGCTAAAAATTTCAAGAAAATTTCATTTTCAAATATTGCTAAATTAAACATTCTTTTACCCGAACTAAAACTGCATTAACAGAAACTAAATTAAATGCAAGCAAGCGGAAAGCTATTTTTATAAAATTTCAACGTTCCAAACTAAATTCCTGTAGTTAATTTTTTGTATGTATTATACAAGCAATTTTTTGTTCTTTTAATAAAAATATTCCTTTCATTCTTACAAATAATGCTTGGTCAAAAACTAAAGACTTGAAACTTGGAATATATACTCATATATTATAAAAGTTATATAAAGTATTTTTATTAATAATGTACGCCCACTGGGGGCGTGCCAAATCGCTAGAACCCATATATGTATCTTTCTCAGTTTTTAAATGTAAAATATTCAAACCGCTAACATCCTCCACATAACTTCATCTAAAGATCGTGCAACAAATTTGTTGGATGCCAAATCGGTAAAATCTAAGCCGCGAAAATACTCACAAAATTTAAATCTTGGTACCAGAAAACACGATTTTTATTGGCTTTTGGTGTTTTGATCGCTTTGCTGCAAATTATTGGCTTATAAAGCCAAGTCGGATGCATTTCCGAATGCCAACTTACAAGGCATGTATGAGTACATATTTTATGGGCATATATGTATGTATATCGTTTTGGCCATGTGTATCGCTAACTTGTTCGTTACTCGTGCAGCCGCGGGACAGACAGAAGAATAACTGTTTGTTTTTTACGAGGCATCGCATTTACTTAGTTTTAACGATTTCATAAAATTTTTTATAGATTCTTTTCGCTTTGACTGACAGCCAAGTTATCTTTGAGAATTCGCCTTCTCTGACTCTGCTTCTTTCTCGCTCTCTCAATCTCGTTCTCTTGCTTTTTGTGTGCGCTTTAGTTTGCCACGCCTTCGAGGTTTTTTTTTAATGATGAAACCGACTTGGTTTACTTTTCTTTTCTTTTTGTTTGTTCCTGTTTTTTTTTTTTGGCGGCTGCTTATCGACAAGAAAACGAAAAGCTATAAAACTGCCAAAGGCGTTGGTATGTGTACGTGTGTGTGTGTGTGTGTGTGTGTGTGTGTGTGTGTGTGTATGTGTTCTGTATATGTATTTCTGGTTGAGTCTATCTCTAAACGCTTCGATTGAGCGCGTATCTTCAAAGGATTGTTTGCCCATTGTAAGTGCAGACTCGCTTTCGCACATATAGTTATACATATAGTAGTGTATTTTTATATGCGGTATATATATATATTTTTTTTTATTAATTTGCACTTTTCTGGGTGGTGACAGGACTTGAACGGTGGGCGGTTTTCTTTGCACTTATCGACACTCGG
Organism: Drosophila paramelanica; assembly: GCA_035043915.1. Classification (NCBI taxonomy): domain Eukaryota; kingdom Metazoa; phylum Arthropoda; class Insecta; order Diptera; family Drosophilidae; genus Drosophila; species Drosophila paramelanica. The sequence goes on from JAWNMO010000465.1 coordinate 8,867,009, forward strand.
CACACTTGAAATTGAACGAAAGTCAATATTTTACCAGTTGCAATGGAAAAACAGCAGACATACCTAATAAAAAACATATTCACAGTTGCTACAGCGCCCCCACAAGCACACACAAACGCACAACACACACACACACAGATGATATGGTTTGCAGCAGTATGCAAAAATATTTGCGCTTCGCCGCCGACTGATGCTGCTGCTGCTGCTGCTGCTAGTGCTGCAGCGGAAACGGAAACATGACACCTGCGCAGCCACACACACACACATACACACACACACACACACACACACACACACCGCAAGCCAGAACAACAGCAAGAGCAGCAGCAGCGCAGCAAACAAACAGACAAACAAACCGAGTCGAGATAAACAGGAACTTATTATGCGAGCGCATGCCACACTGCAAGTTGCAGGGGAACGTGTGTGTGTGTGTGTGTGCGCGTGTGTGTGTGTGTGTGTGTGTGTGTTCTATCTACAATTACAATGACAACACTGCACAGCGGTTTGAAGCTCCACTCACGCTTTGTTTATTGTTATGGTTGCCAATTGCCAGCGACGCCGCTGACCACCGTGCACCGACCACGCCCCCAACACGCCAACGTTGCGGCCCACACGCAAATGAGTGGCATGTTTGCACTGCCGTCGCTATTCACATTCTTCACACCTTGACCTCAGCTGCAATGGTGCAAAAATATCACACACAGCACACACACACACACAAAAAAAAGGAAAAAAAACCAACCAACACACAGCTAAAACTGTGGCCTGTTTTTAGGCGCTGGCGCTGTTTTTGAATTTCGAGACTTGTAGTCTGGTTGAGATCACAACTTTAATGCAGCTGCCCGACTGGGTCGAGGTCGCACAAACAGCTTTGTTATGCTCGCAAATAATTTAGACATTTTGTGTGAATATTTTTCGGCTGCTACTTGTTTGCGCACTGATAATAAAATGCAAACACAGACACACAACGGACAACGGACAGCGGACAGCGGACACACATAAAAGTGTCACTTGGGGCAGCTGTAGAACTAACTAAATAATAGGCAAACAAACAGCACATGAATATATATTCGAATTAATGCATTTCGTCAACAGTTGCCACAGCGCGGCAACTCTGGCTAGCTGCGACAACTCACAGCTCACCGTTGAGCCATAAAAGCAAGCTGGAGAATGCAAATGCGCTCGGTTCCAACAACAGCAATGGCTACGAGTTTAATGCAAGCCATAAAAACACATAACGAACAGCCAGAAGCTAAAGAAAATGCTAAAATTGCATTTCATATGAACAGACAGATCTGATACCAAAACCCTGACAGCAGCAGGTATGAGAGCCAGACGGAGATCTGGCAAGGGTATTTACGAAAATATATCTCTATAACATATATCTATTAGGTTCTTCAAATTTATGAAACGCAATCGATTGAGATTAGAATGTAGATTACAAGCATTATTTATAGTTAATTAATATATAATATAAGATACATTTGCAACTAAACAGGATATTTCTTAGTCGTTGCATTTGCAATTGCTTACAATTGTCAAATATCTTTGCCGTTACCGGCGGCTACAATCTGAGAAGGGGATATTAAAAAGCTACATTTTAACGTCAGATCCACACAAAATGTACTAAATGATTTTATTTTTTTATATCCCATTTTGGTTTGCTTGCTGCAGGCGGTGTAATTTATATTTTTTTTTTTTCTATTTTATTCGTTTTTGGTCAAAAGGAAAATGCATATTAAACAAAACATTTGCATATGCATGACGGTGTGCGTCTGTGTGTGCGTCTGTGTGTGTGTGTGTGTGTATTTGTTGGTATGTGGCTTATGCCGCAGGCATGCACACAGGAATTAACAATTTCACAGTGGGCGGGGCACACAGCAAAATACCCGGCAGGCACTTGAAACAAATGCACGAATTATTCCGTAATTAGTCCAAAAAGCGATATTTATTAAAAAGTAATTTACAAAAATTATTTTTTTTTTTACGTAATTTTTTCAAGCTCTCTGATTTAAGTTCTGTTTGCGAATGCATAGTCATGTATGCCCAGCAATATGAGTGTTACATGCATTGAATATACCCAAAACGAGTACGAGTACTCGTTTATATGCAAGCATGACTTCGGGCGCTTACCAGGCCAGGCCAAGCTGGGCGAGTTTGTGCTAAATATGGGCGTGACTAACAAATAGTTGATGGCCTGCCCAGAACACGTCTCCACTCCGTTCCCCCCCACACTCGCCCCTTGCAGCTTGCAGTTCGTCACGCTGCCAGGATTCAGTCGCTGCGCGTGTTTCATGCATTTTTAAGCAGCCATTTGTCAAGCGCGCGAAAAGTGTTGCCTGCTTTTGGGCAACTTGGGTTCACACACACACATATACTGACTGCCTGCAGCGGCTGCCAGTGTGTGTGTGTGTGTGTGGGCGTGTGTCCTTACGAGTTGAGTAAAACTTTTAATTAACCAAAATTGAGGCTCGACAGCGTCCACAAAGATTTTTAGCACAAAGCCAAAAAGGAGCATTTACCTGCTGCAAAATCCCTTTGTCATGCTCAAAAGTTACTCCGATTTTTTTCATTCACGGCCTACGTAAAATAAAAAAATATATATATATATGTGCATATATATTTCGGAAAAAAACTACATGAAAAGCCTGCAAAAGTTTTCAGAGCGACAGGAAAAGTACTTAAGAAAGTTGCAAGTCAATTCAGCGCTTGCAGCGACTCAAAAGATCAAAATCGCGCCAACTTCTGCGTGCGCGTGTGTGTGTGCGTGTGTGGGTGTGACTGTGTTTGGTGTTGAGGTGTTGGTGTGTGGTTGGTGTCGGTGTGTGTGCATGCAGAAGGCTTCTTAAGCAAACAAGCCGGGCAGACAGAAAGACAGATGAGAGACAGGCAATGATAAGGAAACTCTTCATTCGAGTGGGCTTCTGGCTAATGAGGAAAATATAACGAAAAATAAATAACCGAAATCTGACATGCCTTGTGGCAATTTGTTCAACTTTTTTTTCTTGTTTCGACACAAGAATTATTGCAGAGCCTTTAATTTTAATGCTGCAACAGCGAATAGCAGGCAGAAAAATTCTCCAATCGGATTTTATAAGCTTATTTATAAGATTTCTTGGTTCTCTATTACCCTATGGAAATGGGGAAACGTTTCGTCTGAGAGATATATTTAAAAAAAATGTATTTTAGAATATTTATTATTATAATATGTAATTTATATATTATTATTATTTTATCGTTGTTTCGCTCAGGAATATTACTGGAAATACTCCAAGATTATTTGTGAAATATTTAAATATATATATATATGCTAAGAACTGATATTTCGACTGTATAATTTATTTAATTAGAATTCATTTTGCTTGTAGTTAAATATTAAAAATAATGTTAAAAATCCCATAGCTTCTGCTTGATAAACAAAATTCACTCATGCATCGCTTTCACTCTTTCTCTTTTTTCTCTCTCTCGTTCTCTTTTTCTCTGTCTCTCCCTGTGTGTTTCTTGTGCTTTGGTCTATCCATCACTTTGCAGATTCCGAACTAGAAGAATTCGAGACGCCGGCTCGCTACAGACCAGACTCGCTGAGCGCCTTGAGTCGGGCCACCCGCTTCACAGAGGACGAAATCAAACGAATTTATCGCGGATTTAAGGCTGAATGCCCCACGGGCGTCGTCAAGGAGGATACCTTCAAAGTGATCTACTCGCAGTTCTTTCCACAGGGAGGTTCGTGCGGTACAGTATACTTTGTTTCGTTAACATTTGTGACTTGAACTAGTGAATTACTAACGCTTGCCTATATACTCGTTTCTTGTTTACTTCCATTATTGAATACACAATTGCAATAACAATTATGATAACAAATACGATAACAATTTCGATAGCCGTCCATATATACATATATACATGTATATACATATATATATGTCTACATCCCATGCTTGTAGATCAGATTGTGCATTTAAACTCATCGCAACACGCTCAGCGCCATCAAAAGCAACAAAATTAAAAAATTTAAATTCAAAAACAACTGCAACTCAATTTCAATTTCGATCTTGATGTGTGTTATATATATACAAAATGTTAGCTATATGTAATACCAATTAACAAATATATTTGTGTGTGTGAGTGAGTGTGTGTGTAAACAAAAAATAAAATATTCAAGCTGCCAGTTTCTAGCTCAACGAATTTCATTTAATTACTTCTTCAATTTCTGCTTTTTAGTTGTTTCAATTCATGTATTCCGGCAAAATATAATAAATTTAAAGACAATAAAATTTAACTGTAACATGCATGTTATTTTATTTGAATTTGTATTGTCACTGAATTTGTGTGAAAACAAATTATTCGATTTTCAATCAATTTCTATTGATTTTGCAGACTCAATTATCAATTTTTCAATCACTTTAAATTTAAAAAAACCTCAATGGGAATACTAAAAAAATAAAACTTATTTACTATTATTATTTCAACTATGAATTCTACATGATATTTATGTTTAAATTTAAATTTTATTTAATTTAATTTAAATTTGCATTAAATCTTTTTTAATTTTCTATCAAACTTTCACTCCACATCACTCAAACTTGAACAGAACACTTGCGATGATGAGGCCACTTTATTTGCTCGGCATGGCAAACTAACCGAAACATAATCCTTGACACGCCCATTGATGTTTAGGTTGACCCATAAATTCGGCAAGCGGCTCAATTGATTTTTATTGTTATCTATTATCAATCCAGTGAACATGGAGCATCCTCCATGATGGCCCGCATTCAAATGAAGCCCGCAATTGGCCCATCGCTGGCCGATGCTAATGCCAATTTCATTGCCAGTTTCATGGGCATTGACGATGGCAATGTCATTGCCGGCATGTTCCTGCGTGTATTATCGTTATTATTGCCTCTTTTGTCGGTGGCCAAAAACAAAGGCCAATGGCAATGGCCATTGACCGAGGCCGAGTCTGTTCGCCAAAATGGTGGGAGGGGAGGGGGCGACAGCCCATTGATAAATAAAAGCACATGACCATCAACTGACCCTTTCAAAGAGTTGGCGAGAAAAGGCTGACTTGGCCATAGCCAAGGCTCTAGCCGCAGCAGAGTGAATTCGAGCAAATTTCATCGGACCCTCCGCTTTTAAAACTGAAATGTTGAGTGAGCAAATTAGCAAATAAATATAAAAAGCAAAATCATGTTTCACAAGTCGCGACTGGGCTGGGCCGGACCGAGGAGCAGGACCAAGGCAGCGCCCGGCCACATTCCACATTCCACCTAGTCCACCCACTTGACCTCGTTTGAATAACAAGTAAATTTTCTCATTTACTTTTTACCACGCGGCCGCTGCCATAAATAAAAGCCCTACCACAAAGCGTCCCAGCCCGAGTCAAACCAAATTGAGGCGTGGATAATGAGCTGCTGGACAGTAACTGGCCAACTGACTGACTGACTGACTGACTGACTGACTGACAAACTAACCAATAGAATGACTCCCTATTCATATTCAGCGATAAAAATTAGTATCATTAGAAAGATACACTTACATTGGACACAAAGCAGTTCTAAAACCAAAACTAAAACTCTTGCCTAGTTAGTCAATGTTTTTTCTATCTTGTTTATCTTTAAACTATTCCCAAAGCCCGTTTTGACTAAGATTAACTGTCTGCTGGGAATATATACCTATATTTGCGATGTCTTTAGTCACCCAACGGAATAATGCAGGCGTGCAGTGTAGAAACTTTAGTATCTATGACGGCCACACAGACACATATACACATGTGTGGGCCACAATAAATTCTACTTAAAATCCATGATTGTGTATGTGTTTTTTGTTGTTGCTGCTGCTGTTGTTGTTGTTGTCTCTTTGGCTTGGCCGTCATGCACTAATCCCCTTGGTCAGGACGAAGCAAAAAAAAATAAAAATAAAAAATAAAAGAGCACAGAAATATTGCTACACATGTTTGGCACTAAATTATTATAATATACTTATTTGGCTGCCTTTGAAAGAGGGAGCACAAGAAGAAGACGGAACATGGTAATGGATGTTAGCATGAAAGCTGCGCCTTCACATGGCCGAGCAGTTTGAGCAGCTTCAGATTGGGGCTGAGGCTGAGGGCGGCGGTAAGCTGACAAACAAGCATTGGCAGCGACAGGCGGAAATGCTTGTAAAAAGCGGAGTAAACACGAGACATGCTGCGCCTCAGCTATCTGATGAAAAATAAATAATGAAATCATTTTTTATTTTGATAAGCCGCTTTGCCACTCCGAAAACTTCGCAGCCGCTGCCTAATACGAGACGACAGCAGGGCAAAAATACAACAACAACAACAACAACAAAAATTACAGCCCAAAAAAGAGAAAAAAAATCATCATCAAACTTGGTGATTTATCACTTTTGGTCGCAGTCCCCGTCCCAGTTCCAGCTCCTAGTTACCAACCCAATGTCGCTCCAGTTGCCCAGCTTCGTGTTTTGTTTTGGTTTTTTTTCCACACATTGTGTCGTTTTCTTGATGTCGTGTTGCGAATTTTCAGCGCAAATTTTATAACAATTTTTACATGACACATTTGCAGTCATTTTGATTGGCCAAAGCAAAAACAGCAGAGGCAACAGCAACAACAACAACAACAGCATATGCTATCTTTGCCTTTGAGCTTTGACCTTGCTGTGCTTTGTGGGCGTGTCAGTGCGTCATGCGTCATAAAAACACATTAAGTATCAAACAGCGACAATAAACTTTGACAAATACATTTTTGGCAGTACGCAAAAGGCGTCCCACAGTCCGCGCTCGCTGCCCCTCCCCCCACTACCCTCGCCGCCAAGCCACAGGCAAGCACATCAATAAAATTTCTCTCAGCCACACATTTGGCAAGACGAGCAAATTCCGTTTTATGAACTGCATTTTTGTCCGACTCCGAGGGAGGTGTAAACATTGTGCGCCCATAAAGAGCGGCAATCGAACCTGAGGCAGGCGCTGCAGCTGCAGCTGGCAGTGGCAGGCGCACCCATCAAGTCATAATCATAAAAAGAGCAACGAGTACAAGAGCGGCTGCTTGGCAATAATCTAAATGTAATGTGATAGCCAGATAAGGGCATTTCAGTCAAGCGGCCCACAGAGTGCTAGAGTGCTGATATGCCGCAGTAAAGCTGGCCTTAAAGATGCCTCGGGGGCGTTTGCCAAACTGAGCTGTGGGCAGGCAATAACAGTTCGACGGTTAAATGCCCCGTAATCATACGTTGCCTCGCGTACAGTATACCCTGCCAGCCACCAATGGGTATCATCTGGTATATCGCACATGCAGCATAATTTGGTAAGAATTTGGCAACTTATCAGCGCCCATGCACACCCTTATAATTAGCCTAAGCACATTTTTGGGGGACACCGAGACGAGGGGTCGTAGATGGAAGTCGAAAGTTTCGTTTCCGCTTTGAGCCAAGTTGACTTTCGGTGATAAACACAAACTTTGCGGCCGACAAAACGAAAGTTAAGTTGCAACAATTTTTTCTTTGTTGTTGGGTTGACTGTTGAGCCTGCCGCAAGTGCACAGTGTTGATCGAAGGACATGGAGGACAACAGGGTCGGACCCCCATAAAAGTTTTGACCCAACAATGACACAGCAGCGTTTGCATTCGCATCTTTTTATGCTGGCATCCCAACAAAACACAAAAATCAACCAAAACACAAAACTTCACTTTCACTTGCGCGTTCGCTTTCGCATTCACTTTCACTTTCAGTTTCGTATTTACGTTCCCAACACCATTTCCATTTCCATTTCTATTCCCATTGCCATTCCTATGTCCATCCAACATTTTCCATTTCCACATTCAACTTTTTTTTGTTCTCGAAGACGCTGACGAAGCGTGTGTGTGTGTGTGTGTGTTATGTATTTAAATGTCAGTACGCATATGTATGTGTTCTTGTAGAGTTAACCAGTTGATGTAAACGCATATAACCAAAAGTTTTTAACTTGAAAGTCAAAGCCCTAGACTTTTATGTCTTGGCTTTTAACATTTGTACACTCACATTTAACGCAGCTCTTTTCTTGTTTTCATTTACAACACCAAAAAAAAAAAAACCCCAAACAACAACAACTACAGCAAATCCAACCTTATACGCACATTACGTATTTAATACCCTGGATCAGGATCACAGCGGCATTGTCAGCTTTGAGGTATGTAAAAATATACAAATTAAATTTAAATTAAAACAAAATAATTTAAAGTAAATCCAAAAAAAGAAGTTCTTGTCATCGATTTCTCGAGTATCATATATAATTATCGATTTTGGCTTTGCTTTGTCTGAAAAATATGTAATCAAAAACTGAGCAAATAGTTAATAAAAGATTATTAAATAGTTTAGTTGTATTTAATATGTTAAGTTTGGTGTTTTTTATATGGCTACAGCCAGTTTTTGAGTAATCATGTTTCTTATTTATAGTTGCATTTAAAACTTGCTGGCTATTAAAAACAATTTACAACATGTTTTGCAATAATGTTGTCATAAGTTGGGAACAGTTTAAGTGCTACTTTAATGTCGGTCCTAAATGCAGACGAAGTTGTTAAGCGGCAGCCGAGCGGGATCAAGTTAATGTTGGAGCTGAAAAGCGCATAAAATACAGTTTGTTTGGGAGCAGCAGTTTGGGCCATCTGCAATTGTGGCTGGCAATACAGGCTAAGTGCAGATTTGGATTTCGACTTAAAAGAGTTATGCTTGACGTTAATGTTGGCAAATTGGGCATTCGAACATTTTAATGCGCCTAAGCACTTGGCAAATAATTCAATTTAATATACTTAGTTATGTACTCTCCCTGGCCGGCCGGACAATGAAGCGGAGAAAATTTCGCTGTTTCGCTTAGTAAATGATGGGTGGGCTCAGTGGTCACCCAACTGAGACGACGGCCAAAGCAGCCAAAGCAACCATATCCCCCAACCCAACCCAACCCCCTTCCGAGACCAGCAACAGCACCAACAATAATAGCAACAAAAAGCGCTTAAGTACAATGAAATTACTTTAGACATTTTAAGCATAAAATATGGCTGACAGTTGAGTTGAAACTCCACGACACAGTCGAGTTGGTCCCCGCTGGCCTGTGGCCGTGTCCGTGTCCTGGTGTGTGTGTGTGTGTTGGTGTGTTGGTGTGTGTGGGAGGAGCTGCTTGCGTGGTTGGCGCCAAATGATGCTGCAAAATGTTTCAAAAGAAACAACAAGCCGCAGCAGCAGCAGCAGCAACAGCAACAGCAACAGCAGCGGTAAATGCCAAGACGCGTATAGCGCAGCTCATTTAGCTGCGGTTTCCCAACAACAACATATCGGGAGGAACTATGAAAGTCCTTTGACCTAATGCCAGTGCTATATATGAAATGCTGCTGCTAGCCAGACTTAAGTTGTTATTTACAAAGTTGTAGTTAAACGTACACGTGCAACTAAGTAATACGTATACGACAAGCTCTTCAGAGTTTTATTTCATTTTTACCACCCACACACACACACACACACACACAGTTCAGTCGCTATTGAGCTGTTTTATTCGCTGTACATCAGTCTGCTTTCATGTGGGGCAAAAGTTTTGCCAAGTTGAAACGCTGAAAAGTACTTGTCAATGATGGGTCGCAAACTTGACAGGAGCCAAGTTCCTGGCGATGGCAGACAGCGACTGATTTAAGCTTAAAGCATAAGACGCATAGCTTTAAGTGCAATAAATAAGTACGTCCTTATTTCAATTTAATAGAATTATTTTTTGTATTGTTAAGCAATAAAACATTTCCAACTTCCCGTCCAGGAAGCATACTTTAGCCAAAATATTCAGCCTGCAAATAGTTTCATTAATAATTTTTTTGATTTTTACCTCACTGATATTTTGTATCTTACGGATTAAGCATTTTAAAGTTTACAGAAAACTGTTTCTGAATTTTAAAATGCCTTTATTATTTTACAGATATCGTTGTAATCTAGTTTATCTCCCATATACATAAGAATATTCGATATACTTCTGAATAATTTCAATGCTTTTAGTATCATCTAACAAATATTGTTGTGAGCGTCTTTTTTGTATAGTAAATTTATCTGTGTCTTACAGATTCTTTTGTGTCACAAATAATTTAGCATCTTTCAGTTTGTTGTCTTTCAAAGCGCCAATAACATAGGAATGAACGGACGCGTGACAGCAGTTTGAGAAATTTTTTCGTAGTTTTGTGCAGTGTACAGCAGCCGGAAGCCAGAAAAAAAACCCGTTGACTGTTTAATTTCCATTTCAATTGAATTTTCCATTGCCTACTTTCGAGCGCCGAATTTTTTTTGTATTTCGTCTTCGCTTGCAGTGGAAATGGAAATGGCAGAACAAGCGAAACAAAAGCCAAAAAATCAAGTGAAATGTCTCAAAATTGAAATAAAATGCGCGATGGGTGATGGGTGGGGTTGGGTGGGGTGGGGTGGTGCGGCCGCCTATCTCAATCTGCTCTCGCGTGCGGTGTTCATGTAGCTGTCGCAGTTGCTGTCGCAGTTGCTGTTGCTGTTGCAGTTGCAGTTGCTGTTGCTGTCATTGTCAACATTTCTATTGCAGGCGAACAAAGCGAATGGAAGAAGAAAAAACGGAAATCAAATAAATATGCGCATGCAAAACGTGGCAAATGGCGGTGGGAGAGTGGCGGGCAGCACTTCGCATGCAAATTGCAAATAATTTTGCAGTTTTGTTCGCTGCCAACGTCCGAACATGAACTTCACTTCCGGCACGAGCGCCACGCCCATTGGTTATGCTAAATGTGCCAGCGGGATGGATGAGTGTGGGTGTGGATGTGCGGGTGTGGGTGTGGGTGTGTGTGTGTGAATGTGCGCCCAGCACAATGCCAGCACGTGTTGGCTGGCGCTGCCATTGAAACGATGAATTATGGCGATTTTAACGCCAACTCGCCGGGGTGGCCAAGCCAAAGACACAAGTGCGATATAAAGCAAAGACAGGCCAAACAAAAGACAGCCAACTGCAGCATTATAAGCACTCACACACACACACACACACACACTACTACTGAGAGACATTCGCTTATCTGGCCACGGAACAAGGCATATCGCGAGCTTCGGCTTTGCCTTTTTGCCCGGTCGCCATTTTCGTTTGTGAATAATGACCTAAAATTGTAATGACTACAAGGCACGTTTTCCATATAAAGCAAGTACATACATACGTTCACGTATGTATGCACACCCCCACCCCTTGTGTGCGAGTGTGTGTGTGTGTGTGTCGAGTGACGGCTGACTAAGTAGACTTCCGCTTTTCAATTAAGCTCACAAATTGTTGCAAGGTGTTTTATGCACGATTTGCACGACAGTTGCTTCTATTAAATTGCCAACTCTGTTCAGCAACAACAACATTTCAAACTTAAAGCGGCGACTAGCAAATGGCAATCACGTTGTTATCAAGATAGATTAAATGAGAGCAGCCCAGGAAAAACAGTAATTGATATAGATACGCATATGTCTGATACAGACATGAAAGTATCTAGACAGAGTGTAGCCCATTTATTTAAAATTAAATTCCAAATATATCAAAGAATATCAAAGACTTATACATAAGAGCATTAAAGGAGCATCCTTCACTTTGTAGGATTTTTATAAAATGCATCGCAACAAGTAAAATGTCAAAAGATAAATTGTAATTTTCCTTAAAACTTGATCAAAGTGCCACTTTAGGTAACAGAAAACAAATTTAAAAAATATTTACAAAATTTTTACGAAAAAAATATAATAATAGTAAATTTGCCACGTAAAATTGTTAACTAAAATTTGACGATAATCACATGACCCTTAAAGAAAGATGGCTTAGAGAAACTGCTTCTTATTTTTGTATATTTTTATTTTATCAAATCTACATCTGTTTATTATAGTGCTCTATTTTTTATCTGGTGCGCATTTATAAATGCAGCTGAGAGAGAATCCAGCTCGTTTCCGTCGTGCTTTTGACCACACACATTTGTCAGCGTCCGTGCTGCAACGCCCGAAAATAGGCAGCGATATTTTTGGTTGGCTCTGTCACGTGCCCTGCACATTGATAAATCAGCCCAGCGCCCACTTCAACCGTCCTAATGTGCTAAAATGGCCACCAAACTACGCTTGCATCGATATGAACCGACTGTCAGACACCCTATTACAGTGTATATTATTATAATAGTAATATAGTACGACATACATACATACCCCTTTGTTTTTTATGTAGAGTATATACAAATCCGAATTTTACCTTAAATTTTTTAAGAGATACTTAAAGCAAACAATGATAAAACGGCGGAATGGTCTTAGGCGCCTCCTTCTGCCTGTTACATACATATATGTATATAAAGACAACCTTTAGGGTATAACGAGCAGAGATGCAAAGGAAGCTGGGTTTGCTCCCGGCTGCGTCTGAGCCATCAGTTGTTCAGCTCGAACACCTCCCCCAGGACGCGGATCGGATGCGGAATTCTCGACTCGGTGGTAGCTGGCACAGTTGTACAACTTTTTCCACTTGCCAGTTCTTATCTAGACACATTTGTCATACAAAGCACTGAAATAAATGTCCACTTCAGCAGTATCTTACGTCGTGGAAGCACCAGCTCTTAGCTGGGCACTGCTCGACTTAACTCGCGGGGAGAGGGGGGTGGTAAAGCAGCTCCTACGTGCTCACAGGCTGCGGCTTACGGGCAATTTCTTAAAACATATTTTCAATTTCGTTTGGCTCCGTTGTCGCATTCACAATTCGAGTACCCGTGTGTACACTCTACACTTAGCAAAAATCACAATTTCCGAATCTGGTATAAAAGTAATAAGAAACCTAATTTACCTGGCAAAAATCATTGGCTAAAAGAGTTGCTGCATCATATAAATGTTATATTTTACGATATGACACTAATTTATTGCATTTAATAATATTATTTATGTTTTATATATTTGAATTTTAAAATTAATTTGTTAATTTCATTAAGATGTTATGTTATATTTTATGCCAAGTGTACCTATATTTATAATAGTATCTGTATCTGTAAGCGTATCTGCGTATCTGTAATATGTATTGTGTATTTATGCTTACTTATTTTTCATTCGATACAGGATTTCGTTCAAGGACTTTCGATACTGTCGCGCGGCTCCGTTGAGGAAAAGCTGCGCTGGACCTTCTCGCTGTACGACATCAACGGCGACGGCTTCATTACGAGGGAGGAAATGACTGACATTGTGACTGCCATATACGAGCTAATGGGCCGCCTGCCGGACGAGTGCCCCGAGGAGGAGAAGATCAAGGGCAAGGTGGAGCACATCTTTCAGGTGAGTGGCCACACACAATTGTCCCACCAAACCGAATTGCCCACAGCCACACACAACTACACTGGCCTACAGCTATTCAATTCGGTTCGCTTCAGTTCAGCGTAGCAAACAACTGGCATTATTTATGTTAATTATGCAATTTCAATTTGCGCTCGCCTCAAACTGGCGGCTTAGTTACTCTGCATTATGCAAATCAAATTATGTATGTCTTTTGTTGGCCATTTCGCCAGACAGCACACCAAGCGAAAGTGCAAATGAAAGGACAAAAATAAGATGTGCGAGTATTACGGAAAATGGACATAGTCGTCACGCGGACTATTTTTCCACAGATTCTGCCGTTCACATTTTGCTTGGCTCGTTTCGCTTGCCAGTCACGCATTGTCATTAGCGGCCGTGATCCTGTTGAAAGCTTCATCTTAGTCCTCATTCAGACGAAACGGCAGCTTCTGCAAAATGAATAAGGAGCGCTAAATGTGTTGGGTGCTAACTAAAGCAGATATTTGACCTTCGTATTAAAGCAAATCTTATTTATAGCAGCCATTTTATTGACCCTTTTTGTTTTAGTAATTAAATATTTGAATTAATTTAATTTATTGATTAACGAACTGAACCAAAGCTCCAATTTTTCATTGTTAACATCGAATCGAAGCAGTTGCTCTAACAAATCAAAGCCGAACCAGTTTATGATAATCAAAAATTACTTTTTTAAAATACTGCTTGGTTTGCATCCAAAAAAAAAACAGACTTTTAAGGGAATTCGGTTTTTGGCTAAATTAGAAAAAAATAAGATTGAACGTTTTTGATTTATTAAATATATAAATTCATATCATATGTATATGTAAGTTTAGTTCAAATATTTAAATTTATAAATTTATAAATCTTATCGAATCAGCTGTGACTCCTCTATCTTGTAACAACATTATAATATAACTTATGGTATATAAGATAACTCTTCCAACTGGCCGGTTAAAGGCACTAAACCCGTTTTTATTTCTATCCAAACATTTTCAATTATATTATGCTCAACAGAAAATGGACATCAATCGTGATGGCGTTGTGACGCTGGAGGAGTTTTTGGAGGCCTGCCGGAATGATGAGGCTATATCCAGATCTATGTCCGTGTTTGACACAGCATTCTGACCATATCCGACTGACAAGGGCGATGAGTATACGGTTCGCAGGCGTCGACGTAGTCGCAGTCAACAGCAAAAACAAAAGCAGCAACAGCAACAACAGCAACAACAGCAACATCAGCAACACAAACAGCATCAGCAAACGCAACCAGAGAAACGTAAGTCAAACTGCAAGACGAAACAGCAACAACAACAAATGCAACAAATACATAGCACAAGGCATCAGGGGGCAGCCAAGTGCTGTCATGTCATTGACATGGATGGCGCCAGCTCAACAACAACAACTACAACAACCAACTGCACCAACAGCAACAACAACAACAAGCACAAAACTTACCACAGGCCACGCGCTCTAAACGGACGCAACATTGATGGCTACGACGAAATGCTTGAGGCGGAGGCGGAGTACGATGACGATGATGATGACGACGACGACGATGGGGATGAGGATGAGGAGGAAGCTGATGACGCGGACTTGGATGAGTATGAAAACGGGGGGCATCTGCTGATGGGGATTCCCCAGCGCAGTCGCTTCATTTGCCGGCACTGCCAGCGACCCCAAACGGAGCTGCAGTCGCGCCAGCTGCCAGCGCTGCGTCTGCGCAAATCGCACTCAAAAACGCGCCAGCGGCGACGCAGCAAGTGCAAGCAGCGCCACCAACACCAGAACCAGCAGCCGCACCAGCGTCAGCTTCAGCAGGATACCGGCGCCAAGGCACGGTGGCCGGAACTTAACGTGGCCAACGAGCAGGCGATACGCTTTCGCTGTCCGCAGGTGGGGCCGCAGGTGGGTCGCGATCTGCACACGCCACAGCCACTGCACTTCCACCATCCGCAGCAGCTGCCAGTCCAGGTGCCCGCCCAGCCGCAGGCGCCGTCCAAGCCTGCCAAAAGTAAAAACAAGCACAAGCAGCGTTCCAATCGCAAACAACTCCAGGCAGCAACTGCAACTGCAACTGCAGCTGCAGCACCGCCAAAGGCAGCCGCAGCAGCAACAGCTGCAGCAACTGCGCCGCTGCCGCCGCCCTTGCCGCCCCATGGCCTTGCAGCCCAAGCGGCGGAAAGCAATGGCATTGCAGGTCAGCCGAATACGGAGCTGCCCAACACGCCGGACTCACCCTCGCTGGTGACGGTCAGCACCTGGTATACGGTGGCCAAGCAGGGCGTCTCCTGCTAATAGGCATTTACATATTTGTAGCTACTTAACGCTCGCTGTCAGTGAGTACCCTTGATAAGTATTTCCGAGACTATCCCAGACTTGGGTTTCCTACTTGCATGATGGTTCGTTCAAACAATAAAATCAAACTCTCCGCTTGCTGCTCAATTCCACAAAAAAAAAACAGTTGTGAAGTTGCGCACGCAAACAGATTTTAGGATGGATTTAATTATACATCAAATAGAAATGCAACTGAAGTGTTTTAATTTGTAAGATTTACATTCAATGTACTTCCTATGGCTATATACAAGTAATATGTTTTTTTACCCCTCTTCATAGACATAAATAATAAAAAAAAGAAAATATTAAAAAAAAAAGTATATATATATATATCACAATAGGTCGGTTTAAGATCTGATAAAACCCAAATCTGTGTGTATGTTGAATTCATGTTGCAAATGTAAAATGTGTTATAGTGTTAAATTAAATATATAAATTCAAATTAATAACAGAATATAACTAAAATATAATTCAACTTTAATCTAAAAATAAAAACAAAAAATAATAAATATAAAATTCTGATAAATTGTTGTTTTTGTTTTTGCTTTTCATTTTGAAATTTCTAATTCGGTGACAAGAAATTTAATATATAAATAATTAAAAACAAAAAACATAAACTAGTTATCATAGTAACAAAAATAAAATTAACGTTAGCTGTGATGAAAATTAAAACTACTTTTAACTGCAAATAGAAAAACGAAAGAAAGGAAAACAAGACCACTAGCAACTAAAAAATCAAAGACGTACTAATAAACTAATCAATAAGTTCATATAAATTGCTCAATAGCCATAAATAAACACCATATGCCTGTCTGTGCTTGTGTGTGTGTGCGTATGTGTGTGTTTGTTTGAGCGCGTGTTCTTAAGATATTTGAACTATTTCTACTACCTTTTAAAATTCTTTTTGTTATACGTGTTCATATGTTGTATTGATGGAATTAAGCTAGTTTCATATTATTTTTATTCACACATACATACCCTGTAAACGCAATCATATTGTAAAAGAAAAATGACAGACAGTATAGGAAAATATAAAAATTCAACTCATTGTTACAACTTATTTGATCAATTATTCATTATTTGGCAGCATATTCAGAAAACAAACGTCCACTTTTTTCTATTGTAATCAGTTTCCAGGGTATGTAGGTGTATGGTATACTCCATATGTTAAAATACTAATTTAAAAACAAAAAAATACGTTATTTTTATTACATTTTCATATTGCTTGTTAAACAAGAGCAAAAAAAAAAACGAAACTTTTGTTCATAATTTTTTCAATGGATTCCACAAAATATTTGCATTACAGCCAATTTGATGTACAACTATTTTAAATAAGTATCTAAAACAAAGTTTACTGAATGTGTGTAGTTGCATAGCTCGAACAATCAACAACAACAACCAAATTGTTATCGATGTATGTTTACTGTGCTCGTAAATGTAGCCTTTACACATTCATTAGTAAAATATATAAAATAAATATATATTGTATGTGTGTATTTTTGTGTATATGTTTTTTTTTGTATTTCTATTTGTTCAAGTATCGTTAAGTGCAACGAATTACGATTCGGATGCGCTTGGAACTGGAAAATAAAAGCAAACAAACCAAAACAAAAAAAATATTATAAATAAATAACTGGAGAATAATAGATGCAGTTGCTCGTTACCTTTTGCTAACTGTTATTGCTATCTGATTTGGTATATTTTCTGATATGATTTGTTGTTGCTTTCTTTTGCAATGAACACACATTGACACACAAACACACTTACACACACTCACGAACAGACAGACACATAGCCGCATGAAATTGAAATTCTTGTATGCCAATTAAAATATGTGCTTTTCTTCTTTCTTTTTCTCTTTCTATCTCTTTCTCTTTCTTTTTTTACGATTTATTCTGTCGTTTTGGCTGCTACCCGTTGTTGCTGCTGCCTGCTGACGGTTTCAAATGCTGCTGGCCTTAACACACACACACACTTACACGCCCACACACACACACCAGCACAATATCTTGTGCAAACAACAGAAATTTGCATAACAACAAAATGAAATATGAGCGAGCCAAATGCGAAAATGAAATCGAACGCGAATTGTCAAACTAGCTACGAAATGGCTATAAATATGCAATTACGGTTAAAATTGTGGATGTGTTTATGTTAGTCACTTGTGCCACACACACCAACACCGACACACAAACTCACCAAAAAAAAAAAAAAGATGGCTGCACTCTGCAAGTCCTGGGATCGATCCTCAATATGCAATAACCGCAATTGCATTCAGGCCAAAACTTTGGATTATCATGCCGATTAACCGGTGGTGGTTATTGTATGTACATATATGTATGTATGAATGTGCTACTATGTTTGAAGTACTCGACAAAGTGCGCCCACAAAAGTATGCAACAGCATTTTTACCGATGACTGCATGCGTAACTAAAGCTTTATAACAACAAACTACCGACTAAACAAAAAATTATAAATTTATAATAAAAAGAAGAATTATAACCAAAAATACAATTAAAAAAAAAAAATGAAAATAATATGTATAAACGTAAACCTTAAAAAAGAAATGCTATATTTTTACGAAATGAAACTGGAACCGAGTTTCCCCAATCTTTTTTCTCTTTTGGCAATATATGTTTAAGTTCTGGTATTGTCCAATAAATAATAGGGATATCAATTGAAGAACATCATTTGAAGCATTATGTCTTAGACTTCAATTTAAAAATAATCTCTTAAAAGCCACAGCTTTCAGTTAACTTCAATATGGTAATGATATCAACAATTGAAGTTGAAGTTTACCATTTTATAGCTGAAGCCGTGAAATTATTTGAAATAGCAACTCGATCAGAGTATCAACAGAAATATATATATATATATACAATACCTATTGCCGTGTCCGCATTTATGTTGATTGTGCTTTTAAAGACACAATACTTCAATCTGAACTAAAATCCAATGTTTTACTTGGATACGAATACCAAACACAACTCGACTATACAAAACCTTAATGAAATTAAGGTATAATGGATTTATAGATTGTATGCTGCACAATTGAAAATGCTAATTTTGGTTAGCGGGATGTATTTCAGCCAATAAAAAAATAAGCCAATATAATATTGTATGCCCGTTTATTAATGAATATTAAAGACAGTGTCAACTTTTCTATTTTGTTGTTGTTTTACATTGTTGCTATTCAAATTTCAATCAATTACTTCAATATAAACACTCTGACAAAAGTTTCCAAGTCTATTTCGAGAAACGTACATATACTCTGCATACATAATATGCATACACATATATATACATATTTAGATATGTACAATGAACTTATATATTTGTGTGTTAAACAATAAGAAAGAACTAAGAGAATAAAAAAAAACTAAAGCAAATCAAATGAAAAAAATCAATGTTTAAAATCAGAAATTGGACCAGCAAAACTATGCAAAAAGTAAAACCGAAAACAAAAAAAGAAAGCAAACCAAATGCTTAATTGTAGTTCTATTCATAAATAATGAGAAAATGTGTAAATATATTCATATGCATACATACATAGATACAAAATATGTATGTTTGCATGCAACGCAAACACAATATTTATCATGTATATTGGTGTATTGTATGGTGTATTTTTTTTAAGTAGACATAAGACACAGAACACACACACACACACAACCAACTATTAGGCATTAAATTTTTAGCAGAAACAAACAATAGAAAAGGCGGCGCTAAACCAACCCGTGTAAATAATTTCGTATTGAAAAACAAAACAAATGTTCAATGAATTTTCAAACTCAAATCAAGAAACTGAACCTAGAACTGGAACCTTAGTTATATTTCCATTTCATCCACTTACTCACTTAACGGTATATTTATACACATGTGTTTACTTAGCTGTAGTCTTCCAACAACAATAAATCTCAACAGATTTTCAATCTGCCCTGTCCCGAGGGCAAGAGCTAGAGCGAGAACAATAACAGAAACAAGAACCAAGAGAGAGTGCAAAACGATTTCCACTTAGATAACCTGTAGCAAATTGGTACCTTAGCTGAAACACCCAAAAAAGCTTTCAACTTTACAACAACTTAAAACTTACTTACACCAAACAATAACTGCACAAAGTGCGGTAGCAAAAACACAAACAAAACTCAACATTTTAAAACCAGAAAGAACGAAAACAATAAAATCTAAAAAGAATTCAAGATTTGTCACACTAGAAAACTATGTCCAACCAGACAAAATATTAAAAAAAATAAGTGTTGTCTTCAAAAAAAAATAAATAAATGAAAATAATATTAAGCCAATGAAGAATAATAAAAGATTATCAATGTTTAAACGGAAAAAGAGATAGACAAATGTTGTATTATTTTTAGATAAATGTTGCCGCAGTATGAATAATTAAAAAGGGCTTACATCTAAAGAAAACAAAAAAAGTAATAATCATAATAAAAAAAATTTTAAGAAATTCGTTGAATCCTACATACCAACTGGTCTATAACTATCCATATATTTACACTTAGATTTCTAACCTACTTCATAATTTAAACACAAAACTACTATGAAAAACATGTTTTAACTAATCTCTACAAGAATAATACTTAAAATCTTAGGGTCTAACTAGCTAATACTCTACTTCTTTACTATACCATTGGTTTCTTGTTACCAACACTAGATAACACAAACTAAAGCAACTTATCAAAAAAAAGTGCATCAATTTTTAAAATCGAACGATGCACAGAAACACACAAAAATACACCAATTAAACACCTGCAACTTGTACACACCTCTGAGCGGATCACGACAATATACCAACTGTTGAAAGTAACCCACACAATGCCAAGCAAATCGAAACGATATTCACCCACGTTTAGCTCTGACCCACCCAAGCGAAACTGCATTCAAGTCTTGCGTCCCAATCTCTCTCACACAAGCCACAGTTTCCAAGTAATTGAACAAACTATTAATTGTAGCAATAATAATAGCCAACGTTTATACAGTGGTCCATATCACGATATTCAATCAGAGAACTTGATCTTGATGCTATCCCTACAATACCATATACATAGTTAATAATGCGGGTCTGAGGCAGTTGAAATAATAAAACTTAAGCTGTAATTATGCATTCGTTTAATGTGGGGTTTTACAATCCAATATACCTTTTAACACTAACAAAAAAAAGAATGTCAGCAAACCAAAACGAAATAAACAATTTACAGTAAATTAAGATCAACGTTTTCTTTCGGCTTACTATAGCCCTCTATACACATGAAAAAAAAGAGCTCTGAAGAGCATTAAACAAATTAAAAAGTGTCAAATTTAAACAACAACAAAATATTGGATTCGTGGCATGTTGAACAGTAAAACAGAATACAGAATGTTTTTTTTTTTAGCAACAAGTTGCATGCCACAATTATTTTCCAGGCCTAAGCCTTATCAAATCAATAAATGAAAAAGTGTTACACATAAATGTATATAGTCTATATATATATATTCACGTTGTTTTTTTTTTTAATCAAAATTTTATAAACTGTTAAAATCAAATTTTACCAAAGCAAAAAAAACATACATAGGTATACCTTTTGGTCAGTAGAGAATACAAGTAAACAAAAAAAACAAAACAAAAGCCAATGAACAACTAAATGTGAACAAAAAGTCTCGTTTTAGAGAATTTTCTATTAGTGTTGTTAAATTCAAATTTTTATTATTATTTTTATTTATAAACATTTTATTTATTTCTGTTTTTTTTTCGTTTACTTTTTCCAACATAAAACTGGAAACAAGCATTGTACCAAATTAAATGTAAAAATAAATAAATATATGTATATGTATAAATATATATATATATACGTATATAATACATGTATATTTTTTGCTTTGTGAATTACTAATTATGAACTAAGAATTGAGTGGAAAAAATACATGTCATAGCATTAGATTAAGTACAATTAATTGTATTCACTATTTCAGTGTGACTTTAATGAAAAGCAGACGGCATTGTCATGTAGACTATTGAAAGAATAAAACAAAAAACTCACTAGTTTAAATGTGTATGTGAAACGAGAAGCTCTTTGTTTAATAAAAAAAAATATATATATATATACATATATATATATATCAAGAACATAGTTATTATCAAAAGAACCCAATGGAACGATAAGCAAAGCATCCCACTCAAGATATTGCAAACCAATGTAGTCTTATATCAACCGATTTCAATGATTATCGAAAACCGTAAAAAAAAAAATATTATAAAAGTATATAAATGGAAAAAAGTTCGCTAACTTCCTTCCTGACTTGAATGAATAGAAAAGCGGTTTGAATTCAAAACCTAAATGCAAAAAAAAAAATAATAAAAATAAAAATGAAAATGAAATATTAAAGAAAAGGTCATTGCAAATTGATAATGACAAATATATTCTAGTTGTAAAGGATACATTTTTTGGTGTACATTTTAAATTAACGACTTTCCGTAAAACGACAAAAAAAAGAAATTGTTTTAAAACCTTAAACTAAATTGTTGAAATCCAGCTGCATGACCAAATATGCAAACCAAAAACAGAAAAAATAAGCAAAATGCAACGTAAACAATTAAGGAAAGTAAGGAAATATTTAATTAAAGCATAACACACAAAGGAGAAAAACTTTTTTTTTTGTAAAGTTAAAATATGCATATGAAAAGAATGTACGAAAAATAAATGCGTAATAAAATTATGAATCGAACGAACCTTTGTTGTTTAAATAACTGAAGGCTGCAAAAAGTTTTCTTTTTTTCGAAAATACGATGTAGTTGTTTTTAAAAGTTGTTCAATACGGCAACTACCACAACTTGTAAGGGGTTGGTCGGGCTGAACATGGGAATTGGATGGGGGCACAGTGGAACCAGCTGAATTTTTCATAGCAAAACGCAAAACAAATTTGTTGAAAACCTTGGATAGATGATTGAGTGATATTCAATAAGTAGTGCAACATTAAACAAATATGTACTAAATGCATTTATTTGTATTTGTTTTATGTGTATAAATTCATAAAACCATAAATAAATGCCTTCATGTATCACATGTTATAATGTAGATTATAGATAAACAATTCAAGAGAAAGCCTATTGTGATGATAAACTGTGATATGCGCTCATCTCTCGCCAGGACTGACATAAAAATGCTGATTGCATTTTCCAGCGCTTTACCATCTACGATAATTTGAACGTAATGCGCTTAAATACGCCTATTAGCGGACGACAACAGGACTGTGGACAGCGGCTGGCTGCCCGCTGGTTTTGTGCGAATGCAAATGTTGTTTGGCTGTTTACGCCGCATTGTGCACTTTAACATGGCTCGTTGGGCCACAAAGTTGGCGCCTCAGTTTAACTGCATGTAAATTAGCTGGCTGCAGCAACGCAGCAAATGAGCTGGATGCTTCTGGAGGCAGGGGGGGAAACCCAAGCAATTTCGCTGTTAAACTGGTTACCATTCAAATATTTGATCATTGATTATTCCGCTTCATAAAGCGCGAGGTTTGTTTTAGTGTTTAGTTTTAAACTAAAAAACTTTTGAACTGTTAACATGGTTGATGACGTTCAAAGCAATATACCCCAGCAGATGGCAGAGTTATAATCGACCTCCAGTTTTCACATGTGTAGGTCCAAATTTAATGCGGTTAAACACATGCCAGGATAAAGATTTCGATTTCCGTTTCTATTTAGCTGGCACGCACACGCCACATGGCGTCACATGTGGCTAACAGGGGCGAGAGCAAAAGAGAGGGAGGGAGAAAAAGTTTTGTAAGAGCGGTCAACTCGATAACAAGTTGGATGTTAACCCAAAGCGACAGGGAAACTCACTTAATTGTTTCATGAGGAGCAACTGGGACAGCGGACACATCCACATTTATTGGCCCAATCTGACCGAAAAAGGGCACCCTGGTTGGCTCTGCTTATTGTAATCGTTAATTAAATCACGTTGTAGTGAAAATTAAGTTATTGACGGCATAAGTGCCGCCCAACGTACACCTTCCACCTCCCCGTGTCATCTACACTTTTAATGCGAAACGTGGCTAATTGCTAGATCCGAGCACAGGAGCAGCATACGTATGTGTGTGTGTGTGTGTGTTTTTCTGTCACGTACATTGTGTGTTTGATGAAAGAAACTGGGCACATCTATTACACTCTGGATACAGAATTTATTTCACTTTGGTCTACAGTAAAACAAACCAGGAAAACCACATCGCCAAAAAATAAAAATGCTGATTTGTATATAGAAATGCTAGAAACCGATGCCAGAAACCGCACTGCAACCGTTGACTGGGCTCACAAACATTGTCGCAGAAGTTAACAAGAAACAAGAATCGTAACAGAGCCAAATGCGGTCACAAAATAATATTCTTGCACTGTTGAAATTGTCAGTTTTAAAGTAAATTTTATACACTGTCAAAAATTCGGTCATCGATTAATGAGAGAATTGAATAAATGCGGATTTAAATAAAAAATTGTAAATGCCACATTTACAACACGCATTATTTAAGCCAAGCGATATCCCAGAATGTCATCCCACTTGAATATCGTTTAAAATATGAGTTTTGTAAATGCCAATTTATTTTTTGGGTAGGAATCGAAATAACGTTGCCATTTTCGTTTTGTTCAAATTGCATTGTCAGTGCAAAAATATAAAAATAAAAAAAGGAAAACTGCAGCTTTAGCTTTCTCCAACTGCTTAAAATCGGTTCATTTTGTCGAAATGGCAATTGACCGAACTTAATCTGTTGGCAGCCCTTAATAGCCTTGGTTCAGTCCAGTGGGCACCCTTTGGGATACTATTCACGTTGTCATCAGATGTTTGCTGCGGTTTCCGCTCAATCCTTTGTTGGTCAAATGTGCATAAATATTTATGGGCTTAACTAACTGTTGACGCAAATATTTAGGCGATTAAAGTGGACCGGGCCTAAATTAAATTATTGCTGGTGGAGCCCAATAAGAAATGAACGACATTTACATGATGATTGTTATTATAATAATTTTAAAAAAACATATTTCCTATTGTAATATAATTAGTCGAAATTAATGTGAACCAATCCTAATTTTGATCAAACAAATGATTGAATTTTATTTTTGCCAAAAAACTTATTTGCAGTATTTACAATATTTGATTTCGTTAAGAGAAAACATGATATACAGGAAAAATTTGAAAAATGTGTCTTCACGGATACGGAAATTCACGAAGCACACCTCAAGGCGAGGCACCGACAAATTCTAAATTTTTAGTTTGCTTTCCACGTGACTCACATGCATTTTAGCAAAAAAAAAAAAGTAACATTTTTAAATTCTTTTTACATCGCTTCACATTCCTTTAGCTGACATGCAGAGGAGTGCCTAAAGTGCAGAGCACTCAACTAGGTGATACCCTGTACCCGTAACATGAAGTGTATTACAACAACCTGTTTAATATTCCTAATAAGCTTTGTTATGAAGAAGAACTCACATACCTGTTAACTGGGTGAATTTTAGTACCACATCTAATGTCAAAGCTATAGCTGAATTGAGTTGCATTTCCGAGAACACCTTTGAATCGTGGCCAGGGGTCCGATTCGAATCTCAGCATGTGCTCACTGTCCACATAATTGCATTCTTGTGTGCCCATCAACGGTAATGCCCCCAGCTATGCCAGGATGTCTGTGCAAATGTGTGTGTGTGTGTGTGTGTGTGTATTGGTGTTGATTTTGGCCTGGTCGACTGCGGTTAGCTGCGCGCTACGTGTTTATCGGGCCAAAAAGTGTTCGATTAGAGCAACGAGAATTTAATTTTGGATTCCACTGCGCATTGACAAAACTTGATGTGCATCACCGGTCAGCATTTGGGATTCGCGCCTTTGCATTATGCTAAAAAAAAACATATAATCTGTATATATATATATATATATATAAATCTGTTTGTATAGATTGTGTACCCTGCGTATCTCGTTTGCGGCCATTCTCATTTGCCATCATCAAAATTCGATTCGAGGAAATCAATAAGTCTGTGTGACATTTGTGTCACATTTGTGTCGAAATTTGTGGCGTTAATACGTTCGGTTTATGGCTTATGGCAAAGCTTCTGTTTTAGCCAAGCTTCATGCTGTTGTTGTTGTTGTTGTTGTTGTTGACATAATGTGCGTATTTATTACGTATACGTCACACTGTTTATGCCTAAAAGGGCATTTGTGTTAAATAGATACAGACATTTATGGCATTCACTTTGATTTGCGGCGCCGGCTGAAAATGAAGACATAAAAACTTATGAAATCTTTCGCCCCAACAACAACAGCAACAAGCAGCTGTCATCAGTTTCGCATGTCCTTGTTGTTGGTGTTGTTGTGCTGCTGTTGTGCAAAAAATTTAATGTTCAAAAAATCTATTAGGCGTGACACAAGAGAAAAACACAAATGAAAGCCGACACGAAGTGGCTTCGAATGCAGGCCATCAAACTTGTAAGAGACTAAAAAAATAAAGATATAAAACGGAGCGGCAAAAAGTGAAAAACTATGCTCATATTAAGTAAAATAAAATTTCAGTAGAACGTACTTGCCACAATAAATTAGGGCCAACATTTTGGCTGACTCCTTATATTGTCCCAATTAACAATTCAACAGCCACGTTTAAGTCGTGCATAAAATTCGTTTAGCCTGGCGATTTGTTTATTAGAAGGACATAAAAGCGATAAAACATTGTTGACAAAGCGGTTTGCTGTGGCTTAAGCTTTATTGCTTAATTAATTCTAAGGCATTGCACATTTTACTCAGTTTCCTTTTCGGAGCAGTGCTAGGCTCTTTAGGGTTGCCAGGTCTTCGACTGATACACCTCATCGATGTATATGTGTGTAATATTTTTTGCAGCGAGAAGAGTGTAAATATATACAACAATTTTGATTTTAAGGGATTGTATTTATCGAAATTACAATTGAAACAAATAAATAGAAGGTAAATTTTTTTTTTTTTTTTTTTTTTGTTAAAAAACATTTTGATATACTCTCTCAATTTCATAGCTCCTATTTTTGAAGCTTGCATAGCTTCAACAAATCTTAACCGATTTTCATGTGTCATTTCGGTAACGATTTTACCTTTAAATTAATTCTACACTTTAAATATTTAAAAAAATGAGAAAATAAAATTTTTTGAAATTTGAGGTAGAAGAAGCATGAAAATATTTTTCTTTCAAATTTAAATTTGTGAATTTTTGTTTTTTATTGTTTATATTTGTCTCAATTAGTATTAAAAAACCACACGAAAACAAATTCTGAGTGGGTCAAATTTATTTTGTCAAAAGCCAAAATTGACAAATATTTAGACTTGTAATGCTTTTAATTCCAAATTTAAACTCAACTGGGATGGAATTTTAGTCTTAATTTTCCTCTAAATTGGGTACAAATATGCTGGTTATTGCTTTTAATACACTATGATGTGCTGTCGGCTACACCCGACTTGTTTTTTTTATTTTTCTTGGAGACATATTAAAGTTAAATAGAAATTAAAAATTATTTTGCGCAATAATTAAAGCGCGCGCTTAACTCGTTCTACGTAATAAAGAAAAAAGTAAATTTTCCAGATTATTTTTCTTGGCTGATGCATAACCCTTTTAAGCCACGCAACTTTTGGCCCTAATCACCGAGCCTGCCCGTGGTGAGCCATGAAGCCTGAAGTATTTGCCCGCCCTTGTCCACAGTAAGCGCATTAAAGACAGTAAATAAGCCAAGTTACTGTGTTCTCTGCTCTGTTTGCTCAAATCTGCATAATGTGGTAGCAGAGCATTACGCTCAATGGGCGGCACGCGCCCACATCCTATCGCTTTTAGCCCGTTTAGTTGGCCACCCTTGATGCGGGACTTGCTGCTATTGCTGCTGCTGCTGCTGCTTTTGGTGCTGCTACTGCAGCTGCGCAACTTCTGCTATTCTTTTTAATCACTTAATAAAGCGCGGCAACATCATCAACAGCAAATTCATTTGGGTTCTCGGCTTGGCGAGGCTTTTGTTTATGCCAGCGACAACAGCAACAACAACAACAACAACAACAACAACAACAGCAACAACAACTGCAACTAGTCCAAAGAGAGGACAAGTAACGCGTACCAACAATTAAGTCGCATTTGTGCTAAACTTTTGGATTACGAAAATATGTTAAGACTTTTGTTCAACTTGTCCGTCCGGTTGCAAAACTTTTCTGAAACCCCGCGCTTGCCGCAAAGTGGCGTTATCATGCAGCACAGCTGCAGAGGGACTCCAAGGATATGTCGGACATGGGTTCGGGTTCGGGTTCGGGTTCGGGTTCGTGTTCGGTTTGAGGTTCGAGTTCGAGTTCGGTATCGGGTTCGGGCTATGGTTCGGGTTCGGTAACGGGTTGGGCTGCCTTTCCGTGGCCAGAGGGTAATTTGTTGGCGTTGGTTTTGAGAGGCGTCGTTGCAGTTGCATTTCATTTGCCGCACAGCAGACCGAAATGGTTGCCCTCAATAAAGTTGTACATATGAATTTAGCGACTTTACCAACAGGCGCCCAGAGCACTGAGTCAACATTTATGACATTTCTTATGCTCGCTTCACCGCCACCATCCATCCACCATTCAACCACCATCCACCCACAGTGGCCGCAGTTCCCTGTCTGTCCGTCCCATGCCATGCTGCCTTTTTGCAAAAGTTTTCAATTGCATTTAAACTTGGTCTAGCATAATTTGGCAACGCCCACACCCACGACCATGCCCCCATATAAGCTGCCGCCTCTGGCCATGCCCTGTTTGTGCATTATCCTTACGTTCGCTTGCATTTGCCCCATTGCCTTTCACTTGGTTGCGTGCCGCGCTTTGTTCACGCTGCGTTTGCTTTGTTTCTGTTTCGTCTGCTTCTGCTTTTTATGATTATTAAATTTGTTAGTTTTTCAACGTATGTGTGTGTGTGTGTGTGTGTGTGTGTGTGTGTGTGTGGGTGCTGCACACATACTTATGTCAAGAGTGGGAAACCCTACAAAGTTGCACCAACAAAGTTGCGCTTACATATCCATGGGATAGCATGTATCCAAAATAAAAGAAAACACGTACTAAATATACCCTATCTTAAGATGATGATAAAAAAGAACATATATAAATCGGATTTCAAATTTAATTTCATTTAGCTATCTTTCAAATCTTTTTTACAAATTACAAATTATCAAGTGAAGAAAACAAATACTCTACGTTTAAGCATAGAGTATCATGTGGCTGACTTAGCTATTATGTTTTTGGCCTGCGGCAATTGCAATATAAGTTCATAATAAGCAACAAAGTTTTAAGCTTTTAATACCCTGTACACATTAAAAATGCGTAAAAGTGCTTATTAAGTAAAGTTACGCAAATGCATTTGACGTGCAAAACGAGTTATGAATTATATATGCTATTAATCAGCATTTACCGTTACAATCAATTTATGTTCACGTTTTCTTCTGTGACTGCTCGCCTAAGTGGTTAAGTAACTGTGATGGAGAGAAATGGGCTTAAATGCCAAATGGAAATAAATGAGGATTAAATGCAAGTCATCTAAACGTGTGTGGGAAAATCATCATCAAATAAGTTGCTATAGGAAACATTTGCCAATTAACAGCCTGATAAGTTACTTATCAAATGTATGATATATAAAACATTAATTTTTAATAATTCTATATAAACATATATTGTTTGATTTAAATTTCTATACAAAAGTCACAAAATAACTCTTATTTATTTTGTATTGTGTAGTGAAATATAATATTTATCAATATATATAATAACGGCATCTAATTGGTCGGCCATTAAGAGGAAGAGCAACTGCAGCTGCAAATTGAAATAGCAAAATGCCAAATTGCACCCAATTATTATGTTTAATAACAAGGCGATGTGCGGTGTGCGGATAATGATAATGACTTGGACGTGACCGGCCCGAGGAATACTGGGTGCAAATCACAGCCTTGGGCGGCAGCAAAGAATGCGATGCCACGGATGAGGACTGCAGCAACAATCCCAATTGCATTGTCGTCTGTCTCTCTGTCCGTCCGTCTGCCTATGGCAGAGTGTCGCTAACGCTTTTGGCTTTGGGTTTTGGCATTGGTAGGCAGGTGTTGACTAACGAGCCAACGGACCCAACGGGAGCCCAACCGTACCCCGGCAGCGACACCGGCGCCCGGCACAGGAAACACACAGCGCCATAATAGCTACAACTACGGCCGGGCTGGCACAATGGAGCGGATGTGAAGCTGGGCGAGCAGTCAACGGATTCGAATCCCCTGTCATAATCACGACGTCTGACTATCTGGCAAAAGCGCAACGGCATTATCAACCACAAAGCCGTTGCCACACCCGGCCAAAGTGGGCAAGGACATAAAAACGTTGCAGGTGATTTAAATAGACAATTGCCACAAAATACGCTGAGCCACATCCAACGGTAAAACTGATTGATCTCGTTAGCGTGGCGACGCCCGCGTGGCATGAATTATCGGCTTTTGCTTAATAGGGGCTATTCACTTAGCAGCTGAACGTATAATTATGGCACATTATCCATACGCCTAGTGGTCTCGTGAGAAGTTGAATAATTTCTGTGACAAAAACAGGCTGGACAGGCTTCTCTCTCTTTCTGGGTAGAATTTATGCGCATATGTTAAACATAACTCACAACTCATAACTTACAAAAATGTGCAATCAAATAATACATTAAAGCCGCTTAATAGACGTGCCACATGGGCTCCGTGCGAGTCCAGGGTATACATGGACATAATTCAGGGGTTGGCCAAAAGACAACTGTGCTTTAATATTGAAGCAAGTCAAGGAAATTGAGGATTATCTCCACAGGTGTAATATAATATAAAATATATGGGAAATTAATATGTACTTAAATATATAAATATGAATAAATATTTATAAATATAAATAAATATTTAAGATATTTAACTTCGCCACTTAGTGAGCATAGATCAATGATCGTGCCAGCTATACAAATTCACCCAAATTCATTTACGGC
The DNA here is from genome assembly GCA_035043915.1 of Drosophila paramelanica. Classification (NCBI taxonomy): domain Eukaryota; kingdom Metazoa; phylum Arthropoda; class Insecta; order Diptera; family Drosophilidae; genus Drosophila; species Drosophila paramelanica. Next base: position 8,897,604 of record JAWNMO010000465.1, read on the forward strand.
AGCAGCCAAGCTTAAATATAGGATTGTCCTTGGAACTTTTGAGTGTGTTTGTGTGAATATTAATAAAATGATTCAATAACATAACACGTAAAGTTTGAACGTCACAGAAACCGAAACCCTTGGGCCACAAATGTCGCACAAGTAACAAAAACTGGGCTAGCTAAACGTGACAAAACCCGACACACCTACAAACACACACACACACACACACACACACGCACACACACATGTGCATGTTTGAGTAAGGATACTCACACTGAAGGGTATACATAAAAACGAAACAAAATAACAATATTATTGTAAGGCAGCAAAGCAAAAAAATTCACTTAGTTGGGCCTAATAAATGTCAACGATAATGTCGGACATTATATATGCATACCATATATAGGTGTACACACACACACACACACACAAATGCTATGTATATGAACCCTAATAAATACATATAGAATATACACCAAAACAAAAAAAGGATTTTAATTTGGAAAATATTTTGTCAAAAATAATTTTATTTGATTTTTATATGTTCGATATTATATACAGGTATATTGCAGTTTATTTTATTAATATTTTACTTTATATTTAAAATCCTCATAATTAGTTGTTCAATCTCATATTTGAAAGTTTGGTTGCTCCGATAAATATATTTTTTATTTACATCATGCAAATGCAAAAATTCATGAAATTCTCAAAATTTTACCAATTCCTGAAATTTAAAATTGTAAACATTTGTTCTAAGTGCAACTTCCGCTTAAATGCATTTTAGTTTCCGTGTAAATACATACCAGGAAATTTGGAAACATATGTTATCTATGGATAACATTTGTGCTGACAATGCGTGCATACACTACAGAAAAAAAAAACTTGTTAACAGTAAATAGTTTTATACACTTTTGTCAGCACTTAACTCAAGAATATTGTCTATATTTATGCTTCTTGCATTGATTGTTAAATATGAATGATCTAGATGGAAGTTAGCAATATGAGCGTTACAAATTTTTTCGAGTGTAATTGTTGTTGTATGCATATGCGATACATATGGACACTAGAATTTAACATATGTACGGATGTGAGCGACCTTGTCAATGGGTTTGTTTTTGCCTTAGTTTTTATTGTCGCTGCTGTTCCAGTTGTGTTGTAAATATAGCCGCCCCTTTGTTAGTTAATTTCAGTAGAAGATTTTCGGGCTCTGCCGTCGCGCGGCTCTACTCTAATTTAATTAATTACACTTGCCGGAGTAGAAGATAACACATGTAAAAGCGGCCAAACGGCCGCGCAATAAACTGATGTTGGCATATAATCAGAAAAACGAAGCTGCCCCCTCGGCTACCCCCGCCCCTCCGGGCTGGCAGCCCAGTAGTTGGCAAAGCGTCAACTTTGGATGTTGCACGTGCCACAGTGCAAATGTTGCTCTGACTGTGACTGTGACTGCGACTGTGACTGTGACTAGTTTATGACATGAACAGGCTGTAGTTGTTGCTGTCAGGCTCAGGTTTGATTCGGGTTGGGCCTGGCCAGCCGCTTGGCTTGGCAGCAAACTCATCAATCTAATCCTCAGTTATTTCCGTGACATTTTCTTTGTTAACGCTGACGCAGTTGGCGGGCAACATCCGCACCCATTTAACTCTTACGGGCTTAAGGCCAAGCGACCAACACAAGCCAAAGGGACGGACGCACACAATGAGACACATTGAAGCAGTTTTATTTACATTTTAGTTAACGTCTGGACAGGAGAAGCTCTCGGCGTCGCCTTTACCGTTGCTTCAGTCCGGCCACAGTTCCCGCACCGTTTCCGGTTTTATGTTACCACCTTGTTACGCCATAAAAAATATGTCCGCTTTGGCAACAGCACAACAGCACATAGCCTTGAACCGGGCGCAAGTGGCGAAAGTTAAGCAAAGTCTCCTGGCAACAGCACAGTCGGCACAATATTAAAACACCCCGTCGCCTGTCAACGCCGGGATGCAGAGCCAAAGGCGCGAACAGCCAGCAGTGACAAGGCGCTTGGGTTACGGCATCGTTGTGGGCATGGCCACTCTCTCGGCCACAAGTGGATGGCCTGATTGTTTGGCGCTGATGTTATTATGAGCCCTGAACGAACGCTGAAAATTGCCCTTTTAGTGTTCCTATCTGGTAAGCCAATTAAATTATCGGTAAATAACAATAACCAGCAGCCCGGCACTTGTGGGCTATCCCAACTTTATGAACTAATTTTATAGAATTTCTAATTTTCAATTTTCAGCTTGTTATTGATTTCAAAATATTCAAAGAAAATTTAATAAATAAATACAGAAATAAAGCAGCTGTTTTAAAGTCGTCGCATTTTAATCACACAAATTAACTAAATTAAATTAAATACATTTAAGTCTGACAGCAGAACGTCAAAAGAATCATTTATATTATAGTTAAAGCAATTGGAATTTTGAAAAAGTGTACTATATTTGATTTTGCATGGATTTTCAATAGTCCACCTATTCTGTTCCTGTAAACACATCTTTTTCTAAGTCGCTGCAAAAATGCACATCGACAACAATTTAATGCAGCAATAAATGTGCGCACAATGACAAGTTGTTGACCATTTTTGGGCCTATGAAGACGGATTAGTTCACGCGTCACGTGCTGCTTTGGCGTACGAGGCGTATGAGCAACGACACTGGGGGAGAGGCTAACCCTCTGATGCCAGCTGATGCCGTTTTCTTTTCAAAGCTAATGCTTGACACACATTTTTAACGCTCCAACGACTTTGCTGTCATGCTTTCTTCTATTGCCTCTTTTTTTTTTGTCTGTTTGCCTTTCTCTTTACTTTTTTGGTTTTTTTGTTTGCCATATTTTTCAGTGCGGAGGAGTGGGTAAACAGGGTTGGGACCAAGTTGGTTGACGCCTCTGTGCGGCTTAAAAGCAAAGTTATGTCAGGCTCAACTCAAATGCATTGCATCAATTAAGTGCGGTGCGCACATGTAGACAGTAAAAAGTCATCGACTGGCAAATAGTCAACGGGGCTATATCGGCACACCGCACACCGCACACGCACACACAGACAGACAGACAGACAGACAGACAGACAGGCGCACAGCTTGGGTCTAAGCTGGAGCTTAGGCTGGACAGGATTACAAGCACACGCCACTCAGCCACTCAATGCAATTGAATTGAAATCTAAATCTGGTCGGATGCGAAGTTAAGAGCCTCAACTATTAGAGGCTGGGTTTGGGTTCGGCTCTACGGCAATTTATATGCCAGACCCGAAAAATAGTGCGGTCGCAATCAGCAAATGGCCAACAGCAGAGCAGCCATGCCGGCGATAATTTTGTGGCCAAGGATCCGGTTTTGTTTTGTTTTGTTTTTTTTTTCTTTTTTTGGCCGGGTCCCCACGAAAACAAAGCACGTGCGAAGCCAGTCAACGAGCGACCCAAGGGCCAAGTTCATTTGGGGCCTTATTGTGGTCCGATTCTTAGACCCAAGTCCAAATCAAAGTCAATCAAAAATGTTAATTAAAATGATTCGCAATTACTGAATTTATGCTGATTGCAAAATTCAAACGTAAAACGAAAAGGAGCAGCTATCAATTCAATTGCAGCGCTCGGTTGTTTTTTTGGCCACTCGACTTTGTTGTTTAACGAGCCCAAACACACACAAACACACACACACACATGCAGCACACTTTGGCAAGCAGGTGAATGCCCCAGCAGGCAATGGGCTGGCAGTCATGCATGTGACCAAAATCACAACAGCCGCAACCACAGCCACAACCACAACCACAGCCACAGCCACAGCCACGACCACCACCACCAATGACGATGACGTCTGATCTCCCTGGTGGCATTTGCCTGAAGTGCTGCGTTATGCGAACTGTGACGGGCCCGCAGCAAATCGGAATCAGAATCCGAATCAGAATCGCAATCGGAAGTGAATACAGCTGCAACATACCGAAATGTGCTGCAACACAGGCAACTGCAGAACTCCACATATGTTGATGGGTATATACAAAAGCATTTATGTATGTCAACATGAAATTGTATGTACCTCCATGATGTCCAGAATTCAGCTTGAAGAGCTTGCTGCGTCTGCTCAGCGTGGTTTCTTTATTAATAATGATTTCTGGTTTTGCATGTTGGGTACAGCAACCCGAAACATGCATTGCTTATATCTAAGTCTAACATATATATGTATATATAAGTGTATTCATATGTATGCGGAAGGCATACATATGTTGTATATAAGTTGACCACTTGAGCTGCAAAGTGCAAGCTCAGCGTTCTCACGCGCTACGATCGGCATGTATATAAGTGCGGATCGTATGACATATGCGCTTGTGAGTTTATGTGGTCTTTGGTTATTTATGTGTTTGTTATGCATTATGACAAAGTGTCACAATTCACTTATATACCCTTTACTTTATATTGATAGAAGGGTAGATATGCTACACCTCCCTTTTTAAAGAAATGACGTAATATGTGCAGTCATTTATAGGGTATTAAAATTGTATACAAATATTGAAATTAATAGTAAAAATTTTTGTTTTTGTATCTTATTTTGTAAGTGTAAATTTATAGAGTTATGAAGAATGTGTTATCTCTTGCAAATCTTTGAAATATTTGTGCTCATTTATACGAAATTCGTATATTTCATTTACTTTATTTACTCTATTCAATTTTAATTTTTTCATTCAATTTCTGAAGGAATTTTAATTTTCCTTTCTTTTTTTTTTTTTTTTGATTAGGTTGATCAGACCTATATTTTTGTTCAAGAAACGTTTCATTGAATATATAATTTTAACCTATCCTTATGTACTTTTTGTTTCTTATTCTTACTATCTTTAATAAGAATGTTATCGTTATCTTCTATTTTCTCTACTATATATGGTCCTAAATATACTGGGTCTAATTTGTGCCCTGTTTCGTTTCTTATCATTACTTTATCTCCTATTTTTAATTCAAAATTTTTCGTTTTTTCGTCATATGCTAATTTCCTATAAGCCTTGGCTTTTTCTAACATAATTCTAGCTCTTTGATATGCTATTTCTAGTCTAAATTTTATTTCCTTAGAATAATCGTCTATATTATAAATAGGATCTACGTAGTTGGTTTTATTTAAGTCTATGAACTGTTTTGGTAGTCTGCCGAATACTAGTTCATATGGACAATATTCGCGTTGCTGATGGTGTCGTTGAAGCAATAGGTGAAATATTGAATCCAAACGTCCCAATCAGTTTTATTCTGCAGAGATGTACGAACGAATGTATTCATTGAATGTTCGATGACTTCTGTTCTATTGTCCCTACTGTCGGTGATGATATGCAGAGAGGTGAGATTCTTGATCTTCATATACTTGCATAAATCGGTTAAAATCTGGTTTTTATACTCTGTTCCCATGTCCGAAATGAACGTCTTCATTGGACCGAACTTGAGCATGGAATTTTCGAATATTGCTTTAGCGACATTATTTGCGCTTTTGCTTTTAACTGGAATGGTTACTAAATATTTTGTAAGGTCACAAATTAATGTGACTATATATTCATTTCCATTTTCTGATTTAGGTAGCGGACCAACTGTATCCACTATCACTATATCGAACGCATTCACAGGTGTTTCTGTGAGAGTCAAGGGAGTTTTTGTGTGCGTTTTTGTTTTTGACATTTGGCATTTATGACATCTACGTACGTACTCTTTTATATGATGTGCCATATTTTTCCAGTAGTAGTGTCTTTTTATTTTCGCTAGCGTTCTTGTTATGCCACAATGTCCTCCTTGTATTGGATCGTCATGGTATGTAGACAGTATTTTTTGTATCTCTTTTTCATTTTTTATTTGGGTCACCGGCTGGAGTAGCGCTACTCTTAATGATTTTAATATTTTATTGCCCATGTTTTTAAAAGAATCTATTGAAACTGATTCAAAGATCTTTTCGCTCGGTGCCACTTTGAGTTGGCTGATTTTTAATATACCGGCTTCTTTTTCGAGCCTTTGGAAGAACTGACCTAAGTCGAGAATTCCATTAGTATATAAATCGCTAATCTCACTTGCGATAGCTTTATTTCCATGTTTAAATAAGCATTTAGATTCTGTTATGCGCAAGGTCACTACTTTTCGTACTTCATCATTTGTAATGACTTCATGTACGTTGGGCTTGGATACATTTTTATGACTTTGCCTTGGCAAAAGTTCATTATTCTTTACTGTACAGTTTTTATTCTGTCTACTTTGTTGCCTGGTAGTGACTTTCAGGACTTTGTTTTGCATGTCTTTTAATTCATTTATGTTGATGCGCGAAAGTGCATCTGCTACGAAATTGTCTTTTCCCTTTAGGTATTCTACAGTGAAGTCGTATTCTTCAAGCTCTAGCCGCATGCGAGTTAACTTTGAACTAGGATTAGTCATTGAGAATAAGTATGTTAAGGGTCTGTGATCCGTTTTAATTGTAAAATGTTTGCCATAAATATATGGTCGAAAATGGGTAATTGCCCATGAATTGCCGCTAACTCTTGTTCTGTTGTGCTTTTATTGCTTTCCCTTTTGTAAATGAACGAGATGCATAAGCTATTGGGAGTTGAATTCCGTCATGGTTCTGTGTGAGAACCGCTCCGCAAGCTTGTTTACTAGCATCTGTTATAATGCAAAATTCTTTGCTAAAATTGGGATATTGTAGTACTGTGGGGTGCATAAGCTTTTCTTTAAGGTATTGGAATGCGTATTGGCATTCACTTGACCATTCAAAAGGAACATTCTTTTTACATAATCTAGTTATGTGCCGTGAATAATCGGCGAAGTTTTTTATAAATCGACGATAGTAGTTGCAGAATGCTACAAATCGTCTCGCGCTGTCCGCATCATGAGGGACAGGATAATTTTTGATGACGTCAAATTTCTTGTCATCTGGCATTACTCCTTTGTCTGTGCATTTGTGACCTAAAAATGTCACTTCATGCATGAAAAATGAACATTTTTCTGGATGCAACTTTAGGTTGTATTTCCTACATACGTTAAAAACATCAGTTAGGTTTTTAATCATATGTTTTTCGGAACATCCTATCACCATTAGGTCATCCATATAAAGGAATGCCTGGGAGGGTTCTAGACCTGAGAATGCTATAGTCATCATTCTCTGAAATGAATTGGGTGCTATTTTTAATCCAAATGGTAATCGCGTGAAGCGATATGAGCCATTGCTCGTTGAAAAAGATGTTATGTTTCTTGAATTTTCTTCAAGTTCTATTTGGTGAAATCCTGACATTAAGTCAAGGCATGAAAAGTATTTAGCTCTGCCCAATTGGTCTAGAATATCGTCTATTCTTGGGAGTGGGAATTTATCTGAAAGAAGTTTTTTATTGATTTGGCGATAGTCAATTACTAATCGCCATTTCTTTTCCTCCGAATTTGGTAAAGACTTCTTCGGAACTAGCAAGAGTGGGCTGTTGTATTCGGATACAGATGGTTCTACGATTTTATCGTTTATTAATTTTCCTACCTGTCTTTGGATTTCCTCGACATGGCTATGCGGGCTTCTGTAGTTTTTAATGTAAATAGGTTCATCATCTTTTAGTCTTAAAGTTTGTTTATAAAAATTATTTGTCTCTATTGGTTCGGTTTCCAGTCCGAACACATCACTATACCTGGTGCATAATTCTGTAAGCTGTTTTTTAAATTGTTCTGGAAAATTTTTCTTTAGCTTTGAAAGTACTTGTTCGCTTCTATTTTTGGGATTTGTACTATGAATTTCGTAATCTATTAAATTTTCGTATTGAATTTTGTCTACTGTGACCAATTGGTCGAAATTGGTTGTGTTTAGAAGGCGAACGTATACATTTTTGGATGCTGCTATTGTATTTGCAACAAATATTCCATTATGTATTTCTTGGTTAGGAACAAATATATGGTTATTTACCGTATTGATATCTATTTTTCGGACTACTTGGGATCTGGCTGGCAGAAGGACTGTGTTATTGCCAGCACTGTATGTTATCGGAACATAAATGGGATAATTTAAATTTTGGGGTCTAATTATAAACCAGTCTTCACTTGGTTTGAAATCTAGTTGACAATTGAATTTTTTGATAAAATCAATGCCTATTATTCCATCACACGGTATTGAAAAATCTGAATCTACTAAATGAAATTCGTGTGGAATAATATATTGCTTAGTTTGAATTTCTATTAATGTTGTTCCTTGAGATTTTATTATACCTTGGCCTATGCCTTGTATATTTATAATGTTTTCATTTTGAATTTGGAAATTGTCTGAATTTACTTTTAGAAGTGAAATATCTGCACCAGTGTCTATTAGGAATGTTAATTTGTTTTGAGTTAAATGGTTATTAAAAGAGACAAATATATTAAGACTATAGTTGATTGAATGAACCTTAGCATTTATTGGTTGCTTCCTAAAGGGTTTTGTTGGTTTTCCGGCGTATTTTGCGCCACTCTGACATTGTTAGTACTAAAACCTTGATTGGAGTTTCCTCGGCCTCTTCCTCGGAATTGGCCTCGTCTTCCTCCATGGTTGTTGTAACTATTATTGTTGTTACCGCCTCGGTTATAGCTGTTGTGGTTGAAATTTCTGCCACGACTGTAACCTCGGCTTCCTCTGGTATTGTTATTTGCACCTCTTCGGTAATACAGGACAGTGTTACTCTGACCTGTTACCTCCGTGCAACTATTGACGAATTTCGAAATGGCATCATTCATGTTAGTGAATGTGCCTGCCTGCATGATAAGTTTTACCTTATCAATGGAGCAATTTTGTGTCATTGCCTTTACAGCTGTTGTAGTGCTGTATTTGTTTGCAAGCGATTGGCTTAAACCTTCGCTGATATAGGCGCCTTCAAGGGCCTTTGTCAGCTTTTCCACCTCTTGTGTATATTGGTTAGCCGTTTTATTTTTTTGTTGCAGGTTAAGGAGCTTAGCAGAAACAACTTCTACTGATTCTCCTTTTACTGCGTTTGATAATTGTGTAATGATAGCGGAAATTGTCTGCTCATTACTTATCAAATTTCTGGCATGTCCCTTGAGTTTTGTCTTTATCAGGCTTACGGCCGTTAGCTCGTGTGTGCCTTTTAAGGTTTCTAATAGATTCAAAGAATCTAAAAAACTCTGTAGATTTTCAGGCTTGCCATCAAACTCGGGTAATAGAGATGTGGCTAGCTTTATAAAATCTACAACTGATTGAGCCATTTCTGGGGTTTTTACTGATTCTGGTTTCGTTTCTATTTGCTCGCTGTCTTCTAGTGTTTCAATGTCACTATCAGAATCAGCGTCGCTTGACTGGACTGATTCGTCTAATTTATTCAATTGGTCGGGATCAAATTCCGCCAATTGATTTAGACTTTCTGGCACTTTTATTTGAATATGTCGCCTTTTGGTGACAGTGATTAATCTTGTGTTTAGGGATTTTATTACCCTTAAACATTTGTTTCTGTGCTCAGTTGTTAATCTTTTTTCGAAACGATTTATTAGGTTTACTATACTATTGTATTCCCATACCAGAATTTCAATGTGGTATTTTAAAGTCTCAGCTTTAATGACGGCATCTTTATTAATGCACTTGTAAGACCTATCAAATTTGAAACGAAATGCGTCTATATGTCTCGCTATTTCGTTCCATTCCATTATTTTAATGGAATCATCGGAGAGCTTTCATAGACCTTATCTACTATTTCTTTGTTCATATCTATATATTTTTTTTTTTAAACTCTATCTAAATTATTAGCTCTACTCATGTATCTTTTCTTGATTATTTTATTGTGCTTCACATATAGTGTAAGCAGAAACTGGAGAACTAGTACTATGGTTATGATTAGCAATAGGATCCACAACGAATTTATGTCGTCTGTGTGATCGATTATCTTCAGGTTATTGACAACGTTGGCAGTGTTGTCTTTTGCCTCACTGGAGTCGCTAAACCAACCCATTACTTGTTTATTTGAATTTTATTAATAATAAAAATTTGTTTTCTGCTAATTATATATATTCAATGAACTGTTTATTGTTTTTTTTTTTTCAAATTTGTTTTTTGTAATTTATTGGGAAATTGAAAGAAAATAAAAAAAACTGACTTCGGAGTGATATTTTCATTGCAATGAAATTATTGCAATATATCAGAAAAAAAAATTTAGTCACAAATATTTAAAGTTGCAGCTGAGTATAAATACTCAGCGCCAGAGACGTGGAAAAATTAGTTTTTTTTTTTATGTGGTTGGCTCACAATTCAATATACATTTCAATAAAAAATTCTCCAACCACATTTTTTAGTAATAGCCTAACAGTTTTTAGTAGTTTGCGAATTGCACTAATGTGCATCAATTCGCTGGTAGGAATTAAAATTATAGGCAAGTTAGGGCTTGCGCATCACTGCGGCCCCCTTGCGTGGCTTCGCTCGGTTGCGAAGTTTTAATTGATTTTTTAATTCGGTGATGCGCTCTATGCAGCGCTGTCGGTCTTCAGGTGTCCTTGCTGCAGCCAGTAATTCCTGCTCCAGACGCTTTTGCTGGAGTAGTTTCCTAACTACTCCTCCTCTTTTTGTCTTTTTTACTTCTTGTTTATTCCTTTCCTGTCGTGCCCGGTACTCAGCTATTGTGAGTGGGCGTGGTCCATCGTTGGGAAACACCTCCAGGTACTCCTGAATGGATGGTGTGTCCCTTTGCTCGATAGGAGCAGAATTTGCGTTGTCGTCGCTCATAAATTGAATTTTGTTGATTCACTGTTTGGCATCTGCTGTGCTCTTCTGACGTTGGCTGCGCTGCTGCACTATCGTCGTTCGGTTGTTGCAGTTGTAGATATACTCATCACTTCGGCGAAGCAACTGTGGTGGTTGTTGTTGTATTTGTCACAATAATAATTAATTATTTATTGTTGTTATTAGTTTTGCTTTAATTAAATATATAGTCGATTTGCTCTTCATGTTATTGTTGTTGTTATTGTTGATGTTTTTGTTTTTTTTTGCAGTTGATGTTGCTTCTGTTATATTTCTCTAAACATGTTCGTGACACTTGTCACGGTCGCCATGTAATTAGATGAAATTCTCCCATTTAGTTGATGTCCAGAATTCAGTTTGAAGAGCTGAGCGTCTGCTCAGCGTGGTTTCTTTATTAATAATGATTTCTGGTTTTGCATGTTGGGTACAGCTAACCCGAAACATGCATTGCTTATATCTAAGTCTAACATATATATGTATATATAAGTGTATTCATATGTATGCGGAAGGCATACATATGTTGTATATAAGTTGACCACTTGAGCTGCAAAGTGCAAGCTCAGCGTTCTCACGCGCTACGATCGGCATGTATATAAGTGCGGATCGTATGACATATGCGCTTGTGAGTTTATGTGGTCTTTGGTTATTTATGTGTTTGTTATGCATTATGACAAAGTGTCACAATGTAATCATTTACTTATATACCCTTTACTTTATATTGATAGAAGGGTAGATATGCTACAACATGCTCAACAAATGTTTCAATTACTTACAAATATCTTACTATATTGTGAATTCGATTTTCTGTACATTCAATTCGAAACTTTCTATCAAAATTCCTTCTGGGCTCTAGCTAAAAATTTTAGATTGAAGCAGCTTTTAGCAGAGTACATAATTTAATGCCGTTCAATTAGAATTTCTTTTTTTATAGGGTATTAATTCTGCACTAAGCCTCTAAATAATATAAATAATATAAATTATGTAAATTAATTACAAGCAATATCTCATGAATATATTATATTATATTATTTTATTATTAATATACAAATGAATATATATAACCTTTTTCAGACAGTTTGGCAAATGTTTAACCAGAGATGGAGTTGATTTCAAGCGCTGCTATCAGATGTATCCACTTGACGCCATTAGAAATGTCCCTGACCCTATATGCTAATGCTGCCATGTTCCTCCATATATATGTGTGTGTGTGTGTGTGTGTGTGTGTGTTTTTATGTGGATTTGTACGCATTGAATGCTGAAGCTCAAGTGGCTATAAAGTTATTGTTGTTGTTGTTCAATGTTCAAAAGTTTTCTCGCTTAACGCAGTTTCCACTGGGCACACACACACACACACACATAAAGTTAAGCAACTGCACACCAAAAGTGCGCTTGTATTGCTGTATCTGTATCTGTGTCTTTTGCTGTGGCCGCGTGTGGATGTCTCAAAGCGTTTACCGCTGGTATTAATGTTTGGTTACTTCTCAGCCGCTATTGTTTGCTGTGTGGACAAAGTTTTAATAGTATAATTTGCCATATATGTCCGTATGTCCCTATGTCCTTTGGCATGTGCACGAATCGAGGCAACTGAAAGTCATGCCCGGTCCCAGCTCGTATAACTATTTTTAGCCAAACAAAACCTAACTAAAACGCATGAAATATTTATGAAAATATATGTAAGTGTTTTGACCAGCTATATGTGTGCGTGTGTATGCGTGTGTGTGCGTGTGCGTCCGTCCCGGCGGATAGCTACACTTTTGACCTTTGACATAGCGTCTTAATGAAAAGCATTCACAAAAGTCAAAGCATACTTTACAGGATACCCTGCAAAGAAAAGAAAATATCTATAAATTTATTCCATTAAAATTACATTTAATTTTAAATTAAAATATTTAAAGTAAAATGCATGTTTTAGCCTCGATATAGGATATCTTTGAATCGTGCACTCTTTTAAATGGATTTCGCTTTTCAAACATGGTTGTTCATTTTTCCGCAGCTCCCATGCGTCAACAGGGAATTGCATCTGTCTATATGTACACAAGTACTTGTGTAGGTGTATATGTATGTGTGTGTGTGTGTGTGTGTGTGTGTGTGTGTGTGTTTGCGGCCCAGCCTATGGTACGTGGCTGGCTATTCCCAAACTACAGTTTAGAGCGTTAAAGCGCCAGCTGGCTAAAGTCTTTAACAATTTTGTGTTGCCCTTTAACCGTCCGTCTGTCCGTCCGTCTGTCCGGCCAGCGTATCCCACTGGCAAATGGCCAATCTACTGCGCCCATCACTCACTTCCGTTTGTTCATATTTTTATTTGTTCATTATTCAAATTCTGGTTTTTGGGCCTACAACTCATTTGGGGCAATTGTCATTCCATTCCATTTCATTCCATTCCATGCCGTTTCATTTCACTTCGTTCCCCACTGATTTGTTTTGTGTTGCGCCCAATAAATTTAATTTCAGCTGCCAGTTTTGAGCGTCTTTGTTGATTTTTTTTTGTCCATCAGTGTGAGTATATTGGATTTAAGCAATATCCATTCGAATGAATAACTTTGGATATTAACCCGCATAAGATAATCAGTTAAGTTTTTATTATGCTGAGGATGAGTATTGCGCATTCGATTACACCCGACTTGTTTTTATTTCCAGTTGTTACAAAAACTTTGTTTTGTAAAATATTTATTTGTTTGTATTTTAAATAATTTATGATAAGCCAGCCGAACAGGTTAAGACATCTTGAGCTGGATTTTTTGTGTTACAAAAAGTGAGATTAAATCATAAACTAAATATTAGAAAACCCGCTCAAAAACAACTTTGCATTTTTGCAGTTGTTAGCCTGCAAAATTGTGTATAAAAATTTAAACGATATTTTGTTGCAAACAAAAAATTAAAATTTTAGAATTGTGTACAAATTTATTTTGGAGTTTCGGATTGTACATTAATTATACCAAAATATATGATTAAATTACGACTTTTTTTCTCAGTGCAGTTTTTTTTCCCCTTATTTTAATAGCTTAATAATTGAAAATACTAATGCCTAATTTACGTCCATAAATGCGCGCAATTACCACCGCTTATTAAACATTAATGAATACACTTTCACACTCATCATGTGTGTGTGTCTGTGTGCGTGTGTGTGTGTGTGTGTGTGTTTGCCAGAGTTCTCTATGATTTGGCAGTTCCCTAGTTTATTTTATGCAATTTGCCTATGTAAATTATATTTGCGTAATTTCGCGCATTTCGCAAAGTATTGTCCCACCTTTGCATATGAATACAAGTGAATGAATTTATGTGTAATTGCAAATGTGTGCAGACGCCTGTGTGCGTGTGTGTGTGTGTATGTGTGTGGCTATCTGTCTGTATAAAAGTGTGCGCGAAATTATGCGCCATGCTGTGCATACAATTAAAATTGCGGTGTGTTTATTCAGGCGTTTGTCTACTTCGCTGCAAGTGTATATGTGAGTGCGTGTGTGTGCGTGTGTCAGCGAGTATGTTTATTTGCATGTGTGTGTGTGCGCTAGCCTGCAGCTTAATGAATTCCATTTGATATTTCACGAGTAAGCGTGTTTACCTAGCGAGTGTGCGTACATTTCACATATATCTTCTTTTTTTTTGGCAAGAACTAAATAAACACAACACTCTTAGATGAACAAAATTATATTTATAAAAATATTTAAATTAAATATAACAGAGTTTTTTTTTGTATATTTATATTTTATTTTTACAATTGTTTGTTCATATATCAAATTAAAGTAGTGTTATTTTAAACGATGTTCAAACTCATTCGATATATTCGACATGTTTATCAGCTCTTCAAAATTTTTAGATTGCAAAATTTTGTCAAAATTGCATATTTGCTTACCATCGACATTAACGTAGTTGTACTTGACGAGTGTCGTTTATTGGCAATTAAGTATTCCGAGTGCATTTTAAAATGTCACTTTTTTTTCAATCGAGCTTCAAAGGCAAAGGGAAAAAAAAAGAACGTCTCACAGCACTTCAGTTGCCCCGCTGCCCATTGCCAATATTCTTTCAACATTCTTCCAGGTCAGATGACAAGTGCTCAGCATTGTCCGTTGCCTACTGCCTGCAGCACAGCTGGCGCAATGTCACGTTTGGAATAATGTTGATTTTTACCCAGTGTGCAGGCAAGGGCAGCGGCAACGACAACAGCATGTGGAGGCAGTGGCAGAGGCAACAGTAACGGCAACTTGACGTCGCCTGCTTGGACACTCGGAGACCTACCGCAAAGCATTTTAGGCCAAATTGAAAAACCAGCAAAAGCAGAGAAGAAATAACATGGCAACAACAACTGCCACATCGGAATTCCTGAACTGCTGCACTCTGGCATTGAGTATACGCAGTCGCTTTAAGCGAGAAAGAGAGCGAGAGAGACAGACAGACTGGGTAGGAGAGTGAAAGGGCGGCAGGTGTATGGTAAATACTAATGGGGTTGTGTGCAATACGGAACCAGGGTTTGTGTGTGTTTTGGGGCTAAGGTGTTGCACTGTCGGCGGACACTGTCGACAGCTGAGACATTTGTCAATGACAACCAGTTAGCCACCAAGCACAGTGGTCAATAATTCGCTATTCAAAAGTGCATAAATACTATGCCGTTATAATTATAAAAGAAGGAGATAATAAAATTTAAATGTATTGTTAGGTAATCATAAGACAAAAAGAAAAAAAATAACAATATATTTTTTTATAATTAATTTTGCATCAAAGGAAAATTTATTCTATTTCAGATGCACTTACCTACATGTCCTGTGTGTCCTGTATTTGTGTAAACAAAGAATTTTTATTTTTGAAACGTAAAAAAAAATGTTTATTTACAATGAAAGAAGGCAAAATCAGGTTGGCAAAGACAGCGTTGCAGTTGAATGTTTTTCACACAAGTTTTAACCTTATTTTCGCCTGCCTGGTTGATGAGTTTTCTAAAGCCCGGAAGCTTGAGGTCAAATCTGTGTTGCCAAGTCTCTAATTGTCTTCTGTCGATGTACAGCACAATTTGGCTTTGACAACTGCATAGCCATTGCACAATGGGCACAGTAAATCTATTTGCAAGTTATTTAAAATAGCAAAAAAATGCATAGTAATAAATTACAAGATGAAGTTGACCACAAATTATTGTGACTAACTGATTTGAATGAATTTAATAGTTGTTATTTTTGGCTTACATTAAATATTTAAATTATATTTTGTTGTATGTTTTTTTCTTAACAATCTTAATCAGTTTCTGCCACAGTGCACAGCCGCAGGCTTAGTGTGATAGTATTGCTGTATCGTCACCATCACCATCATCATCATCATCATCATCATCATCATCATCACCATCATCATCACACACACATGTACAAACACTGGGCCGGCACAATTGGCAAACTCAGTTGTGGCCAGATCTTTCCGATGGACGCCTCAGCGCTCAGTGGCTTTAAGCGGGGCATCTGATTTGCTGCACTTTGCGATGTCATGCAATTTTCAGTTATTCGATTTACAGAATCAAGTGTTCTTCTTCTCTAGTGCTGGGCCACAGGCACTCAATCACAAATCGCCCACACTGACTGACAAAAGGCGCTCAATTGTAGCAATTACGACCGAATGTCAACTGATTGCCACTTACCACGCGCGTCCACTCGACCCGGCCCGAACCGGCCTTCAGATTATCTAAGTAAGTACCCTTTTTTTTTTGCATATATCTCAACTGAATCTTTTGATATCAACGGAAAAATAGATAGAGAAAAAAACCTGTTCAAAATTCAAATACAATCATAAATAGAATTGAAACTGTATTGTTATTCACAGTGCAAGGAACATTACTAATAACAACAACTTGCGTACTTTAAAGAATGCGTACAATTTGGTTTAGCAATATTTTCTTCAAGTGTAGATATGGATGAGAGACCGCACAGATGACGAATTCAAGTGCGTCCGAACAAAAAATTCATTTGAATTACAACTCGTTTCGGCCACATTCATGTTTGATACGTTTTCCAATTTTGAGCTGGCTTATTCCTGTTTGCTGAGCTCAGTGCCAGATTTACCGCTGGCTTCTGTGCTGGCACTCGACGCGAATACGTACTTTGCGGTTCGCTGCCCACTAATTTGTCCAACAACAACAACAACAACAAGAGTAATGGCAATGCGGACTCAAGTGGGCTGCGTTTGCTTCGCATGATTTGATCGCAAACGCAAAGTCATTTATTTGCCTTCAATCAAACGTGAAATTGTTTAGTGCATTAAGTGCCACACTCACACAATTGCCAGTTACAATACTTGAGCAAAGTGCCCCCACCGCCATTCGTACATATCATCATCAAATATTGACATATTGGCAGCGCCGACACACAAGCTCAACTAAATAATAACTCAAAATCAATTGCATGCGATTAGGCTTAACAAAAATATGAGAACCAAAACTCCCAAAGAACATATGTATGAACGAACACACCCTGTTTGTATCTGGGCAAGTTTCGAGACCCCTTTTACCTTTACTTTTGCATCGATGCCCCTTGGATGATCGATGTGCCCATAAATATAATCATTTTGCCTTTACATTGCTGCGATATTAAAATATGCACGCAATTTACTTTATTATTTATTTACATTTATAATTGTATTTACATGGGCTGCCCGTACGTAAAATGTGTGGATAATATCCCGTTTACAATCTTAATTATCGTAAATCAAAATGTTAAACATTGCAAGACATTCTATAGTGAGAAACTTTAAACAGACCAGTCGATTTGTTTTAATAAAATAATTGCCTGAAATGAATATGTTTTCAAATAAATTTCTGTATAAATTTAATTTCGATAAATGTAAGCTAACAAAATTGTTTATTAATTACTTTTGAGCTTGAGCAAAAGCAAAATGAAGTCAGTAAGAAAGAGTGCTTAAAATTTTGTTGCCGGCAGATAAAACCGACTGCTCAATACTCTGCTTTAGTACATTTTAAATTCTTACTCCATTGTTTTGTATAAAAACAAATTTTAAATCAACTTTAGTATTTTTTTCTCATTATTTGTGTTACCTGAAAACAAATTAAAGTTACTGTGAATGAATCACAGAATACAGAATCGGTTCTATGAATAAATTATAAACGAAATTATATATTTCGTGGAAACTGGTTTATTTTTTCATGTGAAAAGTCGGCGAATCCGAACGATTCACGGAATGCAAAATATTTGCTGTCGCCAAAAATGAAATATGTATATTTAATGTGCGTCTAATTGCGATTTTCGCAAAAGTCATTTTGTACAAGGATTTTAATTGGAGTTGTAATTAAATAAATTTGAATTTTGCAAATATAATTATTGCAGCAAATGAAAATGATTTATTTCAAACCCGAATGAAATGTGCAAAACAAATTTAAAGTAATTCCATTATGCGGAACGCATCGTATTTCCCAGAAATCTCTCTTTGATTTTCATTTTCCGAGTGATCAACTTTCGCATAGATGTTTACTATGCACACACTATATACAAAATACATATTTCTGAAATTGAGCCAAAAGTGGCCAAAAAGCCAGCGAGTCTGTCGACCAGCTCATATATCAAGGCTAAGAAGCGTTAAGCAACAACAACAACAGCAACAAGAGTAGCAATAAGAATAACAGTCAGAAAAATTAAAGGCCATTACAATTACGTCGAGTCGAGTGTGTAGGCGGGAAAAGCAAGCGAAACCAAAACTGGCTGACTCGATGAAAATTCGATGACAATTAATCACAGTTAGGCGCGAGGCGTGAAAATGGCTAGGAAAACAGCAACAGCAACAGCAACGGGAACAACAATAACAGCGACAACGGCGACAACAGCCACGAGTAGGAGGCATAAATACATAAGCGTCAGCAAATTATAAATTAATTCAAACGCATTTAATGAAGAAAAACGCCAGAACCAGAGCAAACAGGCCGGGGAACAGACACGGACACGGACACGGACACGGACTCGGAAAATGCAAATGCGACGCGAACTAAACCGAGAGACCGGGCAGACGTTGAATTAAATAAATGAAATACATAAATAAAAACAGATGAGCCGTCGTCGCGTTGCGAGCTGTGTGCTTCAAGCAACCGCAAGGACGGCAAGGACAGCCAACTTGAGCCCTCAACCGCCAACAACCAAAAAACGAAACGAAAGCAAAAAAAAAAAAAAACAGCCGAAAAGCACATTAAATAACAACACCCCGGCAATTAATCAGTGAAATTGCAAAAGAGCTGAAGGCGACAGCGACGAAAAGACGACAGGACGACAGGACAACGACAGCAACGAACCAGGCACCGCGCCCATTGGCAGCCTTAAAGGCGTTCAAACCGAAAGAAATTAGGCAACGCCAACTGCAGAATATTAATTAAACGATTTTCCATATGACTAAATCACTTTTGTTACAATTCAAACGGTTATAGTATAAAACTAAGGTACAAAAGTTTTCCTCGACTAGTTGATGCCCTGTGCTTTGTGCACATACAATAAATTGTTATATAATATATACAAAGAAGTTATTAATAAGTACACTTGGAGAAAAACGTTGTACGAGTGGAATACATTATTTTTGCATATTTATAAATAAAAAGAGTACAAAAAATTAAAAAATAATGTAACTGTTTTTGAGTCTTATATATTATATATTTTACATATAGAAAGAAATTTCTAATCTAGTCAAATTTTTATTGACTTTTTAATTGCTTGCTACAGGATATTTGTTAGGCGGACACTCTCATCAAAACTATTCTCAGTTTATTTCTCCCAATTAGTTATTTTATTTATTTAAAAAAAAAGCTGTCAATTTCAGTAAACATTTAAATCTTGAAGATAAATAAATTCAATTAAATTTTAAAGGTGCGGAAAAAAATGATTTCTTGGAAAACAGTTAAAATATTTAATTTTACAAAATAAATAAAGGATATTCTTTCAAATAGCTCATTTTATTACCATTTATAATATTCAAATAACAAATGGAATAATTGAATTTCCTTTGTTGATTGCCAGCAACAAAAACCAGTCGTAAGTGCACAACTTAGAGTTACCCTGTAAATAGGCCAACTCTGACAACATTTTCATTAAATTCATTGAAAATAGGCTTACCAATACAGACAGATAGTAAATGGAATGCAAAAAAGAATTTGATATATTTGGAAAACTTTATCATACCTTTTTTGCGCTTTAATGTGTAAAGGGTATTAAAACACTTTGGGCTTTCCAAATGAATTGCAAGAATTTAACAATTTGGCAATAACAAAAAGTTGTTCGGCAAAGTGAAATGCTGACGCTGAGTAAATAAGCCGAAAACACAATCGAAATGGAAATGAAAATGAAAATGATAATGGGAAGCGCAAATTGTATCTGTGTTTGTAACTTTTCGCCAAAACAACGTAACGCGCTCTGGCTGTGGTCGTAAATCTATCTACAAACATTTAACCGATTCTGCAGTGAGCTGTGATAAAGCATACGTGAGGGAGGAAGGGGGTAGGTACGCAGTCAACCCATGGATTTATGATGCGAAAATCCCATTGCCCATTTTTAGTGAGCTAAATTGTTGTTGGAATGTCGCTGGCAGCATCGCTTTACCGTTTGCCGGTTGCCGGCTGCTGTCAGTTTTGTTGCGCCAAACAGATCTCTGGTTGTTGGCATTCAACAGCAATTTTGACAAAGTCAGCTAAACAAACAGCGACAGCCCCTAGCCAGGCACAGAGTTTTGTGATTTTCAGCTCGAACGCCTTCCCTTTTGGCCCTGCCCTGCCCAGCCCAGCCCTGCCCGGATTCGTTTTATGTACGTTTGCTTCTTCCGCATTGACGTGAAAATGCCACAAGAGCTGCCACAAACTGTTGCCGCATACTTTTGCTTGATCGACCGCATTCTTAATTGCCATGCGATAAAAAAACAAAAAACAAAAAATAACGAAAATATAAAATGAAATATAAAAACGGGCACATAAATTGATTGGCGCACATTTATCAACAATTTGGCCCACTCCAAACGCAATTTGCATCTGCCCCGAGCCATTTGCTTGCATGAATTGCATTATGGCCTCATAAATGTCGAGGTCCTCACCGATTCCAGCAACAAGGAAGCCCTCGTCCACTCAGGTGTAAAGCAACGAAACATTACCTCATGTTATTGGCCAAACCAATTAATTTCCGCATCGATTAAGGCACCTCAAAAGTGCAATGCAATTTCGATACATTTTAAAATATGGATTCACCTCATGCAATTATACGAAGGATATGAGGGCGGCATTGTAAATTATCGGAAAAAAGAAGAACTTAAGATGTGCTTATCGAAAATTGATTTAAAATTTATTAGTTAACAAAACATGAAATTGAAAGTAGTATCTAGTAAAAAGGCTAGAGACTTCATATATATATATATATATGTATATGTAATATAAATCATATCTCGTATACCATATAGGACTTTTTTCGAACTTCCCTCGCTGAAGCATTACTCTCTCTCCTTTTGTGTAATTATAGCAAAATATTTGCAATATTGTCGCTGCTAGCAAAAACAATTAAGACAAAATTTCGGCAGGCTAAAGTGCGACAGCAGAAGATACGAATAATAAATGAAATCAATTAAAATAATAATGAGAAACTATCTACGTAGTGCAGTAGGTTAACTATCCTTGTGTATCTATTAAACAAATCGCTCCCATGTGAGTTATACTGCGGGACCACACACACACATATATGCACATTAATATATGTGATGCAGCAAACTTTGGTGTATATATATATATACATATATATACAGAAACGATGTCAATCGATGTGCACAATACAACAGCCCAAATGCGCTTATGTTGCAATTCCACTTAGAATGATGAAGATAATAAATTCAATAGGAATTTTTTTTTTTATTTATTTTATTTTTTACTTTATTTTAATTTGAATTTCTCATTTTTAAACTTTTTTGCTAGGAAAATTCATTGAATTCGTGATAGCATAAATTTGAAAATGATACATTTTACATAACGGTATTTTTCCAGTGTCATTATGTTTCGTAAAAATGTTGTGTCTTAAATTGTAAATTTGAAGTAAAAATGTTGGCAAACATTTGCTTATGTCTATTTGTTTTTGCTGACCAATTAAAATTAGGATTCCAGGCTAGTTAGAGTACGGATAAAAATTCTTGTCTCAGCCGATTATTTTCGCCAGGCTTATAGTTGATAATCGTTCACGAAGTGAAAAGCAGAGTATATTATTAAAGTATATGTCCACGCTAGATAGAGTGTTACGATTATTCGGCTACGTTTAGATAGATAAATAAAACTTTACAGAAAATTTAAAGAATACACCCAAACCGATAAAATGCTTATAACTTGGGGTCGGCTAAGCCGCAAAAATCAATTAATCAACAATTTTTGGCAGAAAGTTTTCCAATGATCTGCTTTAAAAACTGAGCTGCAAATTTTGCAAAAATTGATATTACCGCAAAATAACAATTATTAGTATTCTGCAGTCGGTTAGACCAAAGACAATATAAACACTAAGATGAGTAACGCAGTACACCGAAATCCTACAAGGCAGCTTGATATTTTGCAAAATTGAGAACGAAACGATATCGATGCACTTGCGCTCTCACAATTTAAAGAGCGTAAAATTCTAAAAATAGAATCCACTCTCAGCTTGGCATGCTAAGTGTCGTGAGAGCATTTATGTTTGGTCTTGGTTTCAATTTTAGAAGGCCGGCCAATTTTAATAACTTTTGATTTTCCAGCCGCGAGTACACCCTTTCCCTGAATAGGCTATGTTTACTTTTTTAGTGCTTTTTACATTTTACTTCAAAACTTTGTTATATGTAATTGTTTATCAGTATGAAGCAATATGTTTGCTGCATATATACTGAGTTTCAATTAAACTAATACATTAAATATGTTTTATATAAACATTTTATATATGAAAAGTATAAATAAGGGTATTTTTGCCTCGACGCACCAAAACAATACACACATTGTCGAGCCAATGCATAAGTATGCGTGTCCGCAACCCATAATATGCATGAAGATCTAAAGGTTGCATATATTTTCAATACGCGACGTCACATCTTAGGTTTCGTTGCGAGTGTGCATAAGCTGATGTGACGTCGTGTGACGTCACGTCGATGCGTCGAATTATGGACCATTTCCCTTTTTACTATGCTACTCCGGCAGGCAAAATTTCTAGCTACCTGCGCCTTGCTTAAGCCTGAACCCCCTCCCCACACTTCTCCTATTTGTTCTTTATTACTCTATGGACTTCGGCATTGAATCGTGTGGCTTTTCGCTCTCGAAAAGCCACTCGGCTGGTGTGGCGTTTGAAGAGCGAAAAGCCACTTGAAAAGCCACACCAGAAATTTTTGCGCACGTTCAAATGTATGCGCGTTACTCATCTTAGTGTTTATATTGTCTTTGGTTAGACCCGACGACAAACGTTCTTACTTATTTTTTAAACATTGTTTTACAACTATAACATTTAGCTAGAGTTTATTTTTAAAATAAGTGTGTCTCAATTAGTTTGTTTTAAATACAAATATTGTTGTCTGCTGAACACCTCGCGACACCTTGTGCACTATTCAGTGCCATCTCTCTCTCTCTCATCTCTCTCTCTCTCTAACTCAGTCTCTTCCTCTTTTAGTTTTTGTGACTGCTGTCATCGCACTCTTTTGTTGTTGTTGTTGTTGATGTTGTCCTGCAAGTAGTTGCTGGTAAGTTCGGCAATGTCACTAATTTATGCGCATTCAGTTTAAATTGCAAATGCGTGCGTTGTGGGCGGCGCGGACAGTTGGTGGTTTCAGTGGGTTTTGGGTGGTTGGTTGGCTGGTCTGAGCCCCAACTGACGTTGACCAAATTGGGTATTTTGTGCAGCGTGTCGCGAGCTTTGGGCTTAGCACTGGACCAGGACCTGGTCCGGGGTCTGCAATCGGGGCCTGTTGTCTGTAATCACGTAGATATACATACATACATAAATATACACACAAACACATTCATACACACACGCACACACTTGGGGGCATGTATACCAAAATACATTTCATGTTTATTGTATTGCATTTTGCTGTTTTCGTTGTTTGTGCCAACGTCGCCGTTAGCTTTGTTAGGCATATGCAGTCCGTCCAATGGTCCGTTTGGCTGTCTCGCTCGCACCAACGCCACCAAGGCGTGCCCATTGAAATGCAAATGCAAATGCAATACACATGTCTCAACAACACACTGCACATCCCATTCTCATGCCACATACATAATTGTTGTTGTTTTTTATCTAGACAACAACCACACCCCACCCCCACCCCCTCATCGCACTGCTTCTTTCTAGCCTAAAAAGACTGACTCTGTTAGTAATTACACGAACTAATTGTTTTTCGGACTGCTGCCAGTATACATATCCATGTCCTTGTACGAGTCCTTAGTGTGCACTTAAGTCGTGCATTAGCCACGTTAAGCACTTGAACTGCCTATGTCAACTGTCACATGCTATGGCCAAAACAGAATGAAACTTGGTCAAAAAACAAAAAATTGTCTAACGAATACAAAATGTATAATTTGTGCTCAGAGCTTGGCATTGAAATTAAAATGTTAAATAAAATAAATATTTTTTAGTAATTTAAAGTGTTAAGTTTTCCTATGTTTTATTCTATTTTAGATCAGCTCTCAATAATACAATAAAATATAAATTATAAAAAATGATTATAAAATAATATAAATTGGAATATCTTCTGAATTGTGATTACCCTTTTATACGGAACACATACACATACAAAATGTAAAGGTGAACAGAGAGCTTGTGATTGTCGGACTTGTTGTCAGTTGGCGTTGTTGCAACGGAAATGCAGCATATTGATTCACAATTGTTATGTGTTTCCGCTGCTAGACACATGTCAACGAGGCGTGAGTTGAGCGAGGATGCCGGGTGATTGATGTGCCACATATGGCCAGCCAGGCTCGCCGGCAAACGCACATTTTTCTTGGCCAGGCTCGTTGGGACTTGATCGGTGCGACAGTGCCCCGACAGTTGCTGCAACATGCGGAGGCGCAAGACAAACACACTGAGCTTCTCGCCTCAATCAGCGTATCCTGTCAGTCCACAGCACACACAACACACACAACACACACGCACAAACACCAACGCAAGCCTCTTTTTGCTAGAACAAGTGCAGAATTTGCATTTGTGCTAACCAAACAAACTCGCTCGTCAATTTGTCATGCCGAAAATAATGGAAGAAAAAAGGCGCCTTTGCAAACGTTGCAACGTTGCCACATGTTGCCACAGCTATGGCATGCGGTGTTGATGGGCATATTAGCCCGACAATGACATAACTAGGACACAATGACCCTCATCATCGAATGCCGCATGCTGGCGAGAATGTCATCGACTTATCCACTTAAATGAGATGCATTCTACTGCCAAAATCACCTATTGGCAAGATGCCGTACAAGTGGCTGTGACTCGTTCAACAAAGTGTGTCAACTTCCAGTTTAATTGACAACCAGCTCAACCGAAAAATCGTACAGTATCTTTTCACTCCACTCTATTGGACTGGTTTAAGAAGAATAGAATTATGGGGATGGCAGGCGTTGCACCATTTATTTAGCTCAATAGCTGCAAGTTCCCTGCTGTGAATTCTGTGGGTGGTGGAGGAACACAGAGGAAACGGAGAGCATCGGAGAGCTTCTAGGGAAACCATTTTTCAGACACAGATACAGATACTTTTACAGATAGAGATAAAGATACAGATAATGATAGAGATAACGATACAGATACAGATAGAAATAAAGATAAGGATAAAAATAAAGATAAGGATTTAGATACAAATACAGATACAGATACAGATACAGATACAGATAAAGATATAGATGCAGATACAGATACAGATACAGATGCAGATAGAAATAAAGATAAAGATACAGATACAGATAAATATACAGAAAAAGATAAAGATACAGATACAGATACAGATAAAGATACAGATATAGATATAGATACATTTACAGATACAGACATAGATACAGATAAAGATAAAGATACAGATACAGATACAGATACAGATACAAATACAGATACAGATACAGATACAGATACAGATACATATACAGATACAGATACAGATACAGATACAGATATAGATACAGATACAGATACAGATACAGATACAGATACAGATACAGATACAGATACAGATACATATACAGATACAGATACAGATACAGATACAGATAAAGATAAAGATACAGATACAGATACAGATACGAAACGAAAACATTCTACCAGAAAGAACACGCGGACGGACGTAGTACAATTCAAAATATATGTATATACTCTTTTCCACTTTGTAAACAGTGTATTAAAATTCATCATAACCTTGCGATTCAGGTACTTATGCTTATGTTAAGTGTAAAGTGCAAAGTGTAAAGTTAAGATAATAGTGCTTACCAGTTTTACCAAAGTTTTGACTATAACTTAACGTCTGGGAAGAGCGTTAAGGCGTTTCCCAAGTTAAGTAAGTGGGAATTTAACGTGAATAAATAGCATATAAAAAAGCTGATCTACTTTAAAAGACGTTAACGACATAAAGTTTTGCCACAGCGGTGAAGGAATCCAAAAAATATTTGGAAAAGTTGTGCGCGTATTTTACTAATTTATAATATTTTTGATATTAGTGCAAAAACTTTGACAGTGGCTGCAGCCAGCTGGAGTAAAAAAGGCTTTCTGCTTTTTTTTCTTTTAGCAAAATCAAAGTAGAGTAAAAAGTAGAGCCAAAATGCAGCCAGCTGTCGGCAGCACCAAGGCAGCCTGTGCATAATTATGTCCATTATAGTTAATAGAAGGGTAACACAACAACAACAACACACACACACACACACACAGGAAAAGACAAGCATCAGTTTTAACGAGCAGCACTGAAAAGTGGCAAATCAAATGCGCCACATCAGATGGTTGCCATCAAAGCGAGACCATCGAGGCAGCCCAACAAACCACCGACTGGAGCAACCGGATCATATTTCACCAATCTGAATCTCAACTTTTTGCAGCCAATTTTAAATTGAATGGCAGTTAACATAAATTTGGGCTGCCCGGAACGGCAGACGAAGCGGCCAAGTGGCAATCAAACTTCGAGCTCCTGTCCGTGGTTTTGATTAATAGCCGAACATAAATCTGTAAGACCAGGTAAGTAACTTGCATAAGTTAGGCGCTGCCCGGTTTGGCCCACCGGTCGGCTACTTGTTATGGCCACACGCTAATGAGCGTGCAGGCCAAGTGGCCGTCCCGTACCGTCCCGCACCGTTCCTGTCTGTTACGCGATCGCGCCTGTCATTTTTTACCAATGCCATCATCCAACAAATGACAGTAATAACTCTGGCGCCGGCCGTTGCCAGCCCCGTCAGCGGTCCTTTGTCTCTCCAAACAGGACCTTCGATAACAAATTTTCCAATTACCGCAAAAATAAAAATAAAAATCCATTCGCTCGATGGAAGACAATTAAAAATGACTTATGCTATTGTTATTGTAAGCCATTGACTTGTCTGCAGGCGGGTTTTTACATGGCCAACTCGAGTCTAAGCTGGCCATCGATGTTCGTACACGCACACACACACACACACACACACACAAGCACCTACTACTTTGCATTGAAAATAAAACAGCCTTTAATAGGGTTCTAGTCCAAGTTTTGTTGGCTCGTGTAGCTCGAGTTCTTAACATATTCAATCGAGTGCATTTTACTCGTTATTTCTTGGGCACTTTAACGATTCTGACCAAAGTTATTATTGAAATATGGAACGCTTGAATATATGTAGATAACCCATGCCAAAAACCAATTATTATAACAACCGTATACGTAATTACGTGAAGAGAAGGAGCAGTGTATTAAAAGCATATTAGCTGCATGGATTTTTGGTAAAAGTTAAATTCAAAACATTAGCATTTATTTAAGTATTATTTTTAAAATGGGAATACCCTTACTTATAGGAATCGCATAGAAAGGCAATTTTAAATAATTGCATTTGCTCTTAATTAAATATGTAAATCCTTTAGTTAAAATATATTTATTACTGATAAAATACACAAATATTTTATGTTAAATTTTTCTTACAGCTTTAATTTATTCACAAATATATATATTTTCCATTCATTTAATTGAGCTGTAATAAATTTGTAAATTTTACGCTTTAAAATCAATTTAAACACTCGTATTTCCCCATACCTAGATCTGATGTACACTTTAATATTGGGCCGCGTGTGGGGGCCCCAATCGGGCTAAGTACTCGGGAGCAACTTGTGCCGTGGACGGATGCGATTACGGGCAGCTGACGGCGATGATATGTGAGTGTCGCCATAAAAATTGCTGTTTTCTTTTTGTTCGCCTATTATATTACACACATGGAATTTATGATAGGGGCTTTTTATTTTATATTATTATTTTTCTCCCTTTTTGTTGTTGTTGTTGCCACTCTTTTTCTTTTATTATTATTAATGTATACTACACTCGCCGTGGCAAACGCCATCAAATGCAAATGTTTATAGTGCTGCACTCCGGCCTCATAAGCTTCGCTTTATGCATTTTCCATTTTGCCGTTGGCTTTTATTTATATTCAGGTAGCTGGCAACTTGGACATGCAGCCAATTGCTAAACTTTTAAAGCGTTTATGAAAATTTCATAACTTTTCGCTGCAACCGAAGCGCAACTACCAAAGGGACAAGATCAGAGGTTTCGCAGTGCAGATATAGGTATTCCAGATATTCATTTTAAATAAGCGAATGAATTTATTTAATAAACTTAAACGTAAAAATATGTATATTGTTATATTGTTATGAAATATCTACTTGTAGATATATTTTATCCACTTCAATTTAATTAATCGCTAGACGTTATTTTTTAACAATATCTATTAAATGAGATTCGAAAATGTAAAATGACCAAAAGCTTGGTCGATAACAGCATTAATTATCTATGTATATTTTGTTTTTCTTGCCGCTTCGTTGACTGTCAATTAACTGGCATCAAGAGCTGCCAACTGTCCCAGAACTTATGGCCGTTTGGGCCATATCGACTCCGCCCACTTGGCTCACTTGCCGAATACCCTGTTGCTGCATTTAATGCGCATTAATTGCGCATAATTAAATTTCTACAATTTTATTATGCACTTTACAGCCCGACGCGCTTCGACATCGAACATTAAAATCAGATTACAGCCCACGGACAACATATTGAAACATGACCTACAGCAGGACAATAAACGCAACGCGTAATGGGTATTTTGATTATTTGTACGTCCCGGCTTCCTTGCATTTCAGTGCGCACCCGGACGGACACATCCGGTTTCGTGCGCCATAGTTTGCATTCAAGTGGCTGCCTTTGAGGCGTGGACACGGCACGAATACTGCACACCGCGGACGGATGGTCAAACAACAGCAACGGCAACAAAAACAAGCGCAGCAACTATAATTTGATTGAATCAAGATTTGACGACTTAGTCACCACCACTTAAAGTTAATGCGCTTTTGACGTCTTAACGTTCTCATATTTATATTTTAATTGGATTATTATTTATTATTTTATTTTTTTTTGCATTGCACTCGCTTTTCATACCCCACGGGGGTCTGCCAGGCTCCGAATCAGCGGCCATTAGCGGGAAGGGGGGCCGTCATGGCAGCGCCCGCCATTTTGTTTCGCCTGTCACTTTTTATCTGTCATTTAGCAGCAATGCGTCAGTTTGTTGTCATTGCCCTTGTTGTTTTGCAGTTGAATTCTTCATGACTATGAATATTTCATTTAATTTAAATGATGCTTAAATGCCATCAAATTTAGCACGAAGCCATCCACAACGGATTCACATAACAATTACAGTTTCCTATTACCCACTATTTATACTTGTTTGCCCTAATGTTCTCGGCTAATGGCTAAAGCGCTGCAATTACTATATTAACTAAAACAGAAATAATTAATAGCTTCGAATCAGTACAAATAACAATTAGTGTTCACTAAATACAAACCGAGTAAGACGGCTGCACTCGGGTGTAACCGACACCACAATACTCATTCACAGTCATATATTAGAGCTTCTGCAACCAGTCAAAAATTTACTTCATTATTTTTTTTTTTTGAAAAAAAATCAGTTAGATGAACTTGATAAATAGATTAGACATTTCTGTAATACCTTAAAAATGTATCTTACAAGTATAGATTCCATGCTTCCATCCTTAGATTCAAAAACGGCGAAAAAATTTAAACGGAGTGACGGACGGACAGCAAGTCCGAATATACTCTTATTACACTTTGTGAATGAGTAAAACCAGTCAGAATTAACTAGTCGACATCCAGCACATATCCCGTAGCCAGGAATTGTAACACCAAATTCCCAAACAACATTTTCAAGTTGAATTTAAAAAAAAAAAACTAACATTTTAAATTATGTCTTTTGTGAAAATCATATAAAATATCATAAAAAACGGGAGATAAGTGTTAAGTGTAAGAATAAGAGCTAAAAAGAGATTAAGAGAAGAAGAAAGAGAGAAAAATTTCTAAGCCATATTTGAATATGTTGAAAAAACATCTTCATTTCTGTTTCCAGCGTTTTACGAATGAGTTACATACAAAATATTTAAAGCTTTCTAAGCAAATATCAATTTGGAAAGAAAACAACAATAGTAAGGCACGGTTAATGTATATAAAATATTTTAAAGCCTTATCCCGTGATTGCGATCATTTCAAAACCATGCGATAATATATATAGATATTCATGTTATTTGAGCAAAGCCAACTAACCACATTTATTGCATGCGATAAATCGCATTTTGGGAAATTTTCTCTCATGCTTGCAGCAGATAAAAGTCCCAGTCACAGTGCGTGCTTCTCTCGTTGGGCATGTGAAAAGCAAGCGAAAGCGAGAAACACAGATATGCGTTGGGGCAACAGTGCGACAAAGATAGAGAGAGAGAGAGAGAGTGTGTGTGAACGATGGGAAATAGAGAAATAGAGAAAGAGCAGCGCTATTAACTCAAAGGAGGCGTGCGTCCGGGTTTGCTGCTGTTTATACGCATTTTTTGGCGCCGGTAAAAAATACGTTATCAAAATTATTTGACAGCACAAAGAGGGATTTCAATTTCGCTTTTGAGACTGAAGCACACACACACACACGCAATCTCGACAATTAACACTTGTGTTTGTGTGTGTGTGTGTGTGTGTGTGTATGACTGTGTGTGTGCAGATTGCATGGCTAATTGGGCATTAGGCAATTATTAATACATTTCAAAGGAAACGCACAGGACACAAGCCAACATAGCTTAGATGCCTCTCTCTCTTTCTCTTTGCCCCCCCTCTCGCTCTCACTCTGGCTGACTCTGTGCGCTCTCCCCCCATCCCGTTGCCAAGTGGGCCAACGCCTTCAAAGTGTTTACAGCTGCGTCATTAAAAGCGCCCGTCGCCATTTATTTCCATTTTTCGTGTGGGGAATGGCCAGGCAGCGGGTGGCGGCTGCTGTCTCAGTACATTGTAAATGGGCGCCACGGTGGGTGGTGTGGGTGGTGCCACATCGTTGGCGATGACGGCTTCTCACTTTTGTTTTATTTTTATCACATTCTTATTTGTTGCTGCCGCTGTTTTAATTGCTTATGTTGTTGCTGTTGTTATTGTTTTTGTTAGCATTGTTGTTGTTGTTGTTGTTGTTGCTGGCATAAATCTCCCTCTCTTAGTCAACGAGGCGCACGAAGATCCTTGCCGTCGTCTGCTTGCCCACATCCGGACGCCTGATGCCGCCAAACTCGTATTCATTTCAACATTTGCCACACGCAAAACCATTTCGGCTTCGCGTCGCCACAGAGTTCCAGCGAAACCGAAACAGCAACCAGAACCCAAATTCACACACACACACACACACACACACAAATATTTATATGTGCATACTTAGCATTCATATGGCCCCAAAAAAGTCTTGACTTATGCCTAACCAAAAACGCCGGAATGACTTTATTCTCTTTGTAATTGGTATTTAATGGCTAAGACTAGCTAGCTGTAAACTTCTCGGCAATGAAATATTGCCAGCCAAAAATGTGCCCTGAATAATTTGACTTACCTGTACTCCAATTAATGTTTTCTCTTTCTGAGATGCAGAATACTTAAGTATTATACATATATTTTTTTAAAACAAAAAATTTTATAAATTCTTATATATAATTAAGCTCAATATTATAGTCGGGCAATATTTATTATCTTATTTTATTGCTCACAAAATAATATTTATTTTCAGTTCAGGTTCACTTTGAAAAACTGAAGCTAGACTTCAAAATTTTTGAGAAAAAACATAAATTTGAGTTTTGTGGTCATAAAAAATCTTGTTTCTATAAAATATTTGGTAGCATTTTGCGATACTTCGTTTATGTTTCGGATCGTTATCGCATGACTTAAAGCCCCATGTAACGGTAAATGGCTCCATTAGATTGATTATAAATCACATTTGCTATTCTATATTTAAGTGTTATTGTTACATTTGGGAATCACTTTTATAGCCGCGCACTCGCTCATTTGGACTCGGAAAAGGCGCAACAAGGTCAAAATGCCAGCATTGGACACACGAACACCATCCTGCTGCTGCCTGCCGCCTCCGTTCGCCACCCACTCACACGTTGCACGTCGCTCTAGCGGCTGCCTAATCAAGCCTAAAGTCCGCTACGGTAACAAGGGCCAAGCAGAGCCACAAAGGGCAATGACGGCAACGGCAAGGACCTCATAGGACATAACGTCGTGCATGGGACAGCTCTTTTTTTTCTTTTTTTTTTTTTGTTGTGTGTGAAATGTGTGTCATGACCTTACGCACACATGACCAGCAGCAAAACCACGTAGATGACGGCAATCCTCCGGCAAGTTAAGAGCCAAATATTTCAGATATCATATAAGCCACAAATTTCTTCAGCTTACATTTTCAATATTGAACATATATCAAATATACAATTTTTCATTGATTTTATATCTACTTTAAGTCAAGATCAAAATGTTAAACTAAATCACATTTCCCGTCCATTCGCATTAATTTAAAGTATTATTAATATTAAAATATTCGAAAAGAAGCCTATGAAAAGCATTTGCAATAAATTTTAAACGCATTCAAAACTGAAAAAATTCAACATTATACTTAATATCGATTTTGATTCTTTTTTTTTAAGAAAAAACATAAATTGATTTCATTTAAAGAATAGCAAATGATTAAAATTATAAAAAATAACAGTAAAGTTTTTAGAAAGTAAAGGAATTAAAGTTATAGCAATTAAAAGCTGATTAATTTACATATAATTCAACTTTTTTTTTTTTTATAAATCACGTATTGAAAAATTCAAAACATTATGAAAAATAAATAAGTTTTGAAAAAGTAAGTCTGTAAAGTCGCTTCTTCACGTTTTCAGCGAATTAAAAATTAATTAATGTTTATTGTATATAAGACACCATAAAACTTTATTTTGATTGTGCGTAGCTGTTGCCTAATTTCTCATCTCATCTCAATACAGACTCTAAGGGACGCTCACACACACACTAGCGCACAGCTATACACACATATGAGTGTGTGAGAGTGACGAGAACAATCAAATATTCAAATATGCTGCTTGCCAATCATTCACCCAAGTGTTCAACCGCAAACTAAGACGCACTCACGCTCCACTCGTGACTGACTGAATGACAGCCTAGGGACAGACTGACAGACAGCCTGACTGCGCCACAACACACACACACACACACACATACATGCGTCTCCTAAGTATGCTATAGATATTCAGCAAATGTTAATCCAATCGCATTGCGGTCTTTTTGTAGTGCGTCTATGTCAATTTCGCCAGTTGAGAGCATGTGTTGATTTTTGTCTTTACTGCTCGCATATGGGTCGGTGTAAGGAGAGAAATGTGAGAGGAGGAGGGAGTTGGAGGCCACAAAACCGAAGCCAAGTTCGTAAGCCACGCCTATCAAAATCCTTTTCGCAAATTCTTTATGCTTTTTCGGCTGCCTTGCTAATGAAATAGTTGGTTAAAATTGTATGCGTGCGTGCGTGTGTGCTAGTGTGTGCTAGTGTGTGTGTGTGTGTGTATTTTCTTGAAATGACATACACAAAGCGCCAAGAGAGACAGAGAATAAAGCGAAAAAGGGTTACCACTGTTGCTTTGCGTCTGTGGGGGCTTGTCCCATTAAAATTCAAAATACGTTCGCCAAAAGGCAAAAGCCAATTTCAACCTTCGCTGGCTGGCAAAATTCATTTGGCAATCGACTTCGACGACGACAACAACAACGTTGACGTCGACGTTAGTCGAATCCACAGCAAAAATATGGCAACCACTGCGTGGATCCTGTAGCTCATGCATAGTCAAGCGGTTCATTTTGCCAACGGTGGCTCAATGTTGAGCCTTCAGACTTTTGTCCACAAATTGTTTGGTGCGTTTAGTATGCCTTAGTTAGTCAGCTGGCCAGATCCGAGCTAAAAATTGCACACAACAACTGAAGCCAAATCAGCCAGAACTGACAAAAAAAAAAACAAAAAAAAATACATTTGTGTCCTCCTCCCGTATATATCAGTGTGGTTTATCTGACATTTACGCATTGCAAAAATTTTTATGCTTCATGAACTTCTATCATCAATATTCCGTTGTATGTGTGTGTGTGTGTGTGTGTGTGTGTGTGTTTATTTTTGTGGGTCGATGTCCAGTTATGTGCGTTTTGAACACGTAGTGGCAATAAATTTTGCCATGCTGCGTTATTGAACCTTATAAAAAAAATAACAAAAAATATAACAAAAAAATTTATAAAATTCAGTCAACTTGCAAAGGTCAGTGCACAAATAAAAACAACTTTAACTTTAATAACTGATGAGCCTCAAGCCAACTAAGCTCATTTGGATGGTTTTAAAAAAAAAAAAAGCGAATGTTCATTGTTGAAATAAACAATCATAAGTTTATACCCCTTAGGATATAGTATTGCATATATGCAATATATGGCAACATTGTCGCAAATTTTGGTTTAAATATTTCCAAAATAAGTTGCTGGTTTTTTTCAGTTTCGTGTTTGGCTTAAAGTTGATGCAGATTTGTGCTTTATGTTTACCTTTATTTCATTTCTAACGACATTTTTATTTGAAAACTTTTGATTTAGTGATCCCAACTGGCCTGCAGCAAAACGAGTTCATGATAGTAGCCTAAAAAGTGAGATTCAGGTTTGACACACTGACAGACAGATATCGCAGATATAAAATCATAAATATATATGTATTTAATGCCAGACACAATGCGTGACAAAATTGTAAAACTCTCTGCAAGGGTATGAAAATCAAATGCAAGGCATCTAAGCCCAGTTAGCAGAAACGAACGACAACAGAGGACAGGGGACAGAGGACATGTTGCACAAGCGGCAGCAACAGCTGCAGTTGCAGCTGCAACGCCAGCTGCTGCTGCGACGCCACTTGAATGCGCAAACACAAAGAATCGCATATAAGCGGACCCGTCGCGGGCCTAAAGTGACGGCAACACACAGCCCCAGATACACTAGGTGCACGTGCTCGTAAACTTGAACATAATTCGCTTGCGTCGTCCTTGACGGAATCTACTCTGACTGGAACGCTGGCAGGACGACCAGATGGACGGCTAGTCGGCCAGCTGTTTATACAAGTGATGCTTTATGTATTACCCAAACACACACGCACACACACACGCACACACACACATAGAAAAGCTTAGATACATTCCTCCATGCATAGTGGGGTATTTGGACTGTTTTCTGGCACTGTTTTCAGGCGTATTTGAATAATACATTAAATCAAAAACTTTTAGTGTTAATTCGTTAGAACTACATAAATCTATTTTTGCAACATACCAAAAGTTTAAACATAATTAAAAGCTGTTTCGAACAAAATGGCAGCCTTAGTAAAGAAAGTAAAATAGAAGGCACTTAATATAAATATAATAAAAATTATTATTGACAACTTTATAGTCAAATTTACATTTCTATTTTACAAGCTCAGTTTTTTTTTAAATTTAATTTGTAATCCATTTATGTATGTGAATTAAAATTTTCTCTCGAATTTTGCTTGGAATTTTTAAATATTGTGTAATTATTTTATCACAAATCTTTAGATGGAGTTGTAAATTTGCGATTAATTTTTTTTTATTTTTACCTTTTTTACACTAACCCAAATTCTACGAATTTGAAACATTCTTTTTAATTAATGCCATAGAAAGTGTTCCAATTTCCCATAGTGCAGTCTGAGATGAACATATGTACACTCAGAGAAATCCAGCAAACCTGAACCAATTTAAAAGTTTTTAAACCCAGACAAAGTGCATATTTTTCAAATTGATAACTCATTTCAACAACGATTTTAATAATTCTAAAATTCTTGAATATAAGATGTGAATCGGTACTTAGTTGCACACATTACATTTATGAATATTCAAAAACGAAATTATCGCTCATACTTGGATTAAGCCGTATTCTCGCAGTGTACTTCATTCAGATAACTCACATATGTACTGAAGACTCCAGTCAAAAGCGAATATTTAAGAAAGGACAATACTAAAGTGTGTTTTTTTCCTACTGGTTTTCCACCCAATGACCCATCCGAGTCCGCGTCCGAGTCTGGGTCAGCCTCACATGTTGGTCGCTTGGCTTTGCTTATTACAAATGGCTGGACAGAAAAGAAAAAAAAAACGAGAAAGAAACCCTCGTTAAAGAAGTAAAACCTGCTGCTAAAACTTACTCAAGTGAAAAATTTGAAAGCGTCCAGTGAAATGAAAGAAAGTGTGGATCAGGGCAAAAATAAAAAACGAACTAAAATAAAATAGTAGTATTTTATCGAAAATTAACTACCCTATCACTTTAAATAAAAAATAAAATATATATAATAAAAATCAAACATTAATATAAAAGTTTTAAAAACACTTAATGCATATCTAAAGTATTTAAAATATCTGAAAACTGAAGGATTAATTGAAAATAAATAATATTGTTGCAATCAGGTGTAACCGATTACGAAATACTTGTTCACATTGTAACTCTAACTCGAATTGTAATTTTAGTAAAAAAAAGTTTTTTTCCTTTAATCGAACAAATATGAAATTAAAATTTTAAAATATATATATATACAATCATTTGTATTATTACAATTTGTATAATTACAATTCAATTCGAAAGGGAAACTAGGCAAGTTTCAGTTTCCAATTGCAGCATTACAAACGCCTTAAAGAAAGGAATGATGCCGTTTATAAGGGTAACAGAACGAGGCCATCTGATAGCTATGAGCCAACCGAAGCCGATAAAGAAACAGAACCAGAACAGACGGAAACTCACGTAGGGCATATTAAATAAATTGGCAATGCCATGTGATGCGGTAAGACAGCGACAAAACGGAATTGGTGAGCACAACTCCACCAGCCGTTGCGTCCTTAACTTGGCTAAAAGCAAGTGATTATGTGGTGGACTCGGCCAACTGCCAACTATTATAAGTTGGCACCCATATTGGATTAGTTGAAAATATAGTTCGTTCGGTTGTTATTCAGAAATAGCTATGAAAGTAAGGCAATTGGTATGGCCAATTAAAAGGCAAGGTATTAGCCAAGTCTGTAAATGATAGATAGCTAAATACATGTAATAGATATACCTATGTATATTGACCCTGTCAACTAGCGCTTTGCACAGCTTTTAGCCGTCTGACGCTTTGGCCTAAGTGCTGCCAATTGACACAAAGCGCCCAAAGTCAACTGCCAACTTAAACGACAATGCCTGCACATACAAACACACACACACACACACACACACACACACACACACACTAACACACACACTAACACATACACACAGCACAGCGCAGACACATGGTTAGCGAGCATTGTTGCCAAATCGGTTTAGGCCAACTGAAATAACAGGCAAGTCCCTAAAATGCGAAAGCGTCTGCAATCTTCTAGCAAATCCAATCCGGCACCGACACAATTGAATTTGTTTTAGTTGCGCAGCGCGACATTCCAAATAAAAAAGCTGATGAACTATGAGATACCCAGTGTGCACTTGCACAAGAAAAAGTTAAACTATTAATTGCTAGTTTCTATTGCCAAGTAAAATGATTGAATACAAAATTTCTATGCTGTTCTTGCCTACCCTATAGCCAACTGGTTGGCTGGCAGGGTATAAAAACTTCAAATGCGCTGCAAGCGAAGTTCGCCGGTGTTGCTGGTGTTTTCGATAATTATTTTGCCAGTTTTTCCAAGTGGCCAAGTAATGCCGCGGGCTATGGCCAAAGTTTATTCGGCCATTTCCACTAATGGCGAGCGGGGGGAACGGGTGCACAGTAGCTAAACAAAGACAGCTGCAACACCCTGGAGCAACATAATGCCACACCACCCCCACCATCACATTTGGCCCATGCTTCAACAGCAAATGCAATTGCTTACATATTTCAGGAACGGGCCACTCCTTTTGGCCGTGGCAAGCGTTTGTTTGCCAACTTGATGAACTATGTGCAGGATGCTCTTGCTGATTTTTTGATTTTTTTTATGCACTGATTTCGCACAAGTCGCCCTGGGTCATATTATAAAAAATTAACACAATTGATCACATGGCTTTAAAAACTGAATCCTTGGCCGCACAGTGCTAAACTATTCATTTTCAAATAATGTTATTTTTACCCAAAAAAAAACAAAAATAAGCATTGTGATTTCTGATTGGTCGGCATTCTACTAAAATCGAAAAAATAAAACAGTTACTTTGTAACATATAAATCATGCACATAGGTACAACATTTGTGTATATTAAAGATATTTACTTGCGTAGCAGTAAAACACAATAAAAGTATCTTTGAAGTACAAAATTTAAATTTCGATTCTAATCTAATTATTTAAGTAATTTATTTCAGAAATAATAAATAGAATATAAAATGAAATATTTAAGAATTTTTTTGTTAATAATAATATTTTTAATTTTACTTTCAAAATCTTTTAAGTATCAGCTGGGTTAAGAATGTGCTCTGTAATCTTTGATATAAACACTTATTTAAAAGGGGTATCTCAAAAAAATAAATATATTATAAATTGAAATATTTAAGAATTTTTTCTTCCACAATAATAAATTCAACTGAATTGAGTATGTCGCACTCCAGTAGCAATCTCTGATGTGAACACTTATTTAAGAGGTATCTCAAAATGAAAAATTAACCTTCAACTCGTACTTCTCATTTATAAGCATCATTAGTTAAAGCGAAATCATTTAATCTTTGCAATTCAGCGAATTGTCGCCCCACTTTTTATTATTATCTTTTTCATTTAAATTTTTTTATTTATTTATTTTTTTTTTTTGTATTTATTTTTATTTTCATGATAATTTTTTATGGCTTGTTGGGGTCTGATTTACTCGTGGTGCGACATCGTCGAGGACAGGCAATTTAACTACAACAGCCGCTGCTGCAGCGCCAAGGACACGGACATAAACATGGATATGGACAGGGACACAGTCTGACAGTCGTTCGTCTCTAGACTCAGACCCGGCGCCCCATTAGGCGTGTGCATAGCTTTTGTCTTTGCTGTCATTATCAACACCGCCGCTTTGCGTTTTCATCTTGCTCGCGTTGTGTGTGTGTATGTGTGTGTGTGTGTGTGTGTCAGTGTGTGTGTGTGTCAGTGTGTGTGTGTGTATTCTCTTCTGACTTGTTTTTGTTGCTTATTTTGCTTTCGCCTTCGTTTCCACTCAGTTCAAGTGTTTTGCATTTCATGCACTAGATAAAAGACAACTTTCCTTATGCCGTGTTGTTGTTGTTGTTGCTTTCGTTTTCGTTATTGTTGCTGTTGCCATGTCTTCGTCATTATCATCTGCGCTGCATCATGACAGTTGGCGTCCTTTTAAAAAATTAACACAGTAGCCAGCCAACAATCCAAACGACAAGGATGCGCTCCACCCGAGACAAGGCAACATTAAGTAGTAAAAAAATAAAACAAATTAACAAAACAAAATATAATTATTTAGCAAAAAGTATGCGACTATAACATAGTCTGTAAAATTTTAAAATAATATTTCATTTAAGGGTTTATTAAGAAATATAAATGCAAATTATAATATAGTTATCAACTGTCAAATATGACAGAATCATTTGTTATTTTATTTATATTTTATTTATGTATTTTGTATTTTTTTTTGCTTTGTTTTTTTATAACACCCACTTAGCCATTTTTAGGTGTGCAGGGTGTCAAAACCCATGCAAAAATAAAAAAACTATCATTTATAGCCGTATACAATTTTTATGCTAAATACTCAACGTAGAATGACCTGAATTAAGGACAAGTAAAATTATTTCTAAGCAGCGGAAACAACGTAAGCTTAAATTTTTCATATTTCTTCTTTAACACTCTTTGCAATTTTTACCAGTTATTTTATTTGTATTTAATACAGACTCCTTTAAATCAACATATTTCAGTATAACCTCAGTTTTACCATTTGCATTGTGAACATAGTCTAAATAGTATATATATATATTATATTAAAACAAGTGGGGATAAGTATCAAAAATCAGAAATATTTAGAACCATAAACTAAAATTGTAAACTGGATCTAGCTCTTATAGTCTCCATGATATGCTAAGAAAACCAGATCTTGAAATCGATATGTATCGATATTTTAAAAGTTATCGCTCAAGTTATCGATCACAAAATGACAAATTTACCCTGTGTATGACTTAGGAAAACCTATAGTCAGTCTCTATAGACGGACATGTCTAAATCAATTCATCCTGAATCATCCGAATTTATCTTCCTTCTGCCTTTTACATACATCTACACAAAATAAAATGGACTTTTTAACCATTTTCAATTGAGATCGATTATTTACTACTATTCTATGAGCTTTTCTTTAAGCCAAAAGTATACGGTATATTAAAATTGCTGTTTGCTGCAACTTTGACTGCCAATTGAGAAGCGAACCATTGTTGGATCCGGCTCTGGCTTTGTTCCGAATGCATTCCACAAAACTCGGGGAGCATAATCAATAGATGACTTGCAACGGCAACTGGTCTTTGTTCAGCAAATATTTGACGTACGCCCCGTCGACAAGCACACATATGCAGAAGCAAAGCAATTCAAGGGGCTCCTCTTTGTGCAAGACTTATTTCTTATTTGCTTAGAGGGAACGCTGCTCGATTGGTAGTCAGTTTCTGGCCCGCTGGTCAGCAGCAATAACAATGGCAAATATTGCTGGGCAACTGGTGCATATGGTGCTTAAATTGTGGCCCACAAAAGTGCTTCAATCGAATCCAATGCAAATGCAAATGGATGCTAAATGCAAGTAGATGCGGTATAAATTTGTTCATGAATACACTTTGACTAAAATTGTAAATTACAGTTTAAATATTAACAATGAATATTTATTTAAAGTATCTCTTAAATGTTTGTTCGTGATCGAAAATGTATATTTATCATAAAAACTGGCATGCCTATAATGGGTCTGAATTATACTTACAAAAAACACGTGACTTGGCTGAATTACAGTTATTTACACATTGCTTGTCGCATCTGATTTTTGCCATAACTACAATCAGAATCTACCGATTTAGCTGATAATAACAATCGGTTTTATTGCAGCGCTTTTAACGGCAAACGTAAGTTTCAGGCATTTAAATCGTGATAATCGTAATGGATTTGACCCCAGAACTGCCTTTGAATGTTGAATCGAAATTCACACGGCACCAGGTCACCAGATGAATGTCAAGTGATATGTACCCACAGTGCACTGAATGTGGGGTATTGTTGTAGGGGTGGTGGTAGTGTTCGCTAATGTGAGTTGGGGGCGTAAACTGTGGCAAGTCGCGACAAGATGAGTCAGCAGTTCTGTGGGAATGACAGGCAGGGAAATGTGCTAGTCAGCAAGGGAACAAACGAGAAGACCTACTTGTTAGCCAACGCTCGCTGTTTATCAATAAGCTCAATTAAGTTTTCAATTAGTTTGATAAGCAAACGCACGCGACCGCAGCGCCAACCCGTTTATTAAGCGACCACCAAATACACGCAAGCTGTGCATCAATATAGATACAGATACATTTACATTTACAGATACAGATACAGATCCAACCGGACGGACGGGTATATAAAGCGTTGCTTGACCGTTTCACAGGCTCAGATTGATTTGAGCATTTGGTCAAAGTAGCTAATTGGCAAAGCAACATGGAACGTTGGCAGAATCGCGTTGCCGTTGTTACTGGCGCCAGTTCCGGGATTGGATCGGCCGTTGCCGTGGATCTGGTCAATGCCGGACTGGTTGTTGTCGGTCTGGCGCGACGCGTCGAACGTGTCAAGGAGCTGCAGAAATTACTGCCAGATGAACGCAAGGACAAGCTATTTGCGATGCACTGCGATGTCGGCAATGAGAATTCGGTGAAGGAGGCCTTCGATCTGATTGAGAAGCAGCTGGGCGGCATCGATATATTGGTCAACAATGCTGGCTGTGTCAAAAACGGATGCTTGGTGGACATGCCGATCGCACTGATCCAGCAAGTCGTGCAAACAAATTTAATGGGCATCATTCATTGCACGCAGCGCGCTTATCGCTCGATGAAAGAGCGCAAATTCGACGGCCATGTTATTGTGATCAACAGCATTCTGGGCCACAAGCTGTTCGCTCCGCGGGCGGATAGGCCGCCCGAATTTAATGTTTATCCGCCCACCAAGTTTGCGATCACCGCTCTGATCGAAATGTATCGCCAGGAGTTGCTGGGTCTGGGTACGCGTATCAAGATAACGGTAAGCATGATCACAAACCTATCCAACAGGATTGATCAATTTCGTAAACTCATCCCGAAAAACACTTGCAGAGCATTAGTCCTGGCGTCACGGATACAGAACTCGTGCCAGATGAAATTCGTGACGTGGTTGGCGACAATATGTTGAGGGCCCAGGATATTTCGCAGGCGGTCCTCTTTTCGATCGCCACGCCCCCACGCATGCAAATCCACGAGATGATTGTCAAACCAGTTGGCGAACTTGTATAAATTTACTATGCTTTTTTTTCTTTTAATACATTAATCTGTGTTTTTTGGATATATATATATATATGTATTTTTTTGTTCTGTTTATTAAACTATAATATACACACGTGTAATAAATTAGAATACAAAGCACATCAATCAACCGGTTGTACAATTATTTAAACCCATCAATCTCCGTGACTTTGAAGGCTTATTAGATACAACTGACTTATACGCAAATCAAGTTTAGTGCACTCCATCGCAAATTCAAAAAGATTTCATTTATACTCTGTTTACAAAAGCAGAAAGAGTATATTGGTTCACTATTAAAATTAGAAACTTGAAACTTGAAATTTCTAAGCGATTATCATAAGTTCAAATACTTAAAAAAAAAGATAGAAAAAAATATTATCTTAGTTAACTTCCTCTTCTCGTCGTTAAGCTTATAATAACATATATATTTATAACTATTTAAAATAATATATATTCTTATTTTTAGTTTTTTTTTTGTTAAACATTTGACTTAGCTTAATCTTAATATAAGCAAATTCCTATCATGTAATGCATTATTAATATGCAATTATTGCAAAAGTCATCGGAAACTATTCGCCTAATACGCCGCCAAGTTTTGCATTAAATTGAATTTCTTGATATAATGACAGCTTAATTGCTGCTTATGACAGCAAAGAATATGAATTGTGTGTTGAGGATGAGAGCTGACCGTAGAAAAAGTTGGCCTTGGACAAAAGCTGGGCCGTCAAAACAACTTTGACAGCACAGAGTACACAGTTAGAGAGAAACAAACAAGCAAACAAACGGACATACAAGCAACATACATAGACAAAGATACAGATACAGATACTGACGGAAAAAAGCACAAAGTAGGAAACTT
Source organism: Drosophila paramelanica (assembly GCA_035043915.1). Taxonomy (NCBI): domain Eukaryota; kingdom Metazoa; phylum Arthropoda; class Insecta; order Diptera; family Drosophilidae; genus Drosophila; species Drosophila paramelanica. The sequence continues at coordinate 8,941,103 of JAWNMO010000465.1, forward strand.
CTATCAAAACGATATGGCCCGAAGCATACATATATACATACATATATATCGAAACGAGTATCAATACACATTTAACTTGGGCTCAATAAGAAAGATTAAGGAAAAAATTAGGGAGTCTTTAGTATAAGCGGTGTCAGAATAAATAATATTAAACACCAGAGATATATGAAGAGTCCAGCCGACTCGGCGATGACCTATCATTAGATGCAAATTTGTAAATTTGTATGTCTACAGTTGCATGTAATAAATATTTGTTACATGATATTGATTATATAAATAATTACTTTCAAATCAAATTTGATTAGATGTTTATATATTAAAAAAAAAATTTTTATTTAAGCAATTTTTATTTAAATTTAAATTTATACAATTTAGCAAAAAATATATTAATATATTACGTATGCAGCATGTACAAATTAAACACCAAATAAAGAACATAAAAAAATATTTTTTTTTAAATTTATCTCTGAATATTACATATATTTCTTCTGCTGGGAATTCGAACAATTGTTGTGCGCGCCCAGCATTCCACAAATGGTTTAAATAATTGTCTGATCCTAATGGCTTTAATTGACTTTTTGCCAACGGAAATGTCAAAGGCACAACTGCAAATGACCGGATCCGCAATAACAAAGCCAGCAAAACAATTGAAAAGGCAGCTGAAAATAAAATTGCAATGGTCGAAAAGTGTCCTCGGCAATCGGGCCATTAAGACGTTAAGAAAACTGTTGGCAATTACTTTCTATGGCCAATGTGAATGTGCGCTTGCGGCCAAAAACAAGTGCATTTAAGACATCACCAAGTGCTGCATTTTATACCCGTTTTATATATACATCAAGCATATATATACATATATAGTCTGTGTACCGGAAACTCAATTTGTTGGACAAATGTGATGGCCATACATCAACATGAACGTCTATTTCATCGTCAGTTTCTGGTATGCTGGTCTCGTAAATTGCAAAACAGCAATTGTTTTTACTAACTTGTTGGGGTTACAAAGAGTAAAATATATCTTAGACGCACAAAACTTAAAGCAGCAGATATATCCATGAGTTACAAATTAGCGTGGAAATTACGTTTTACAGTTGCCAGCAAACCAAATCCGTGACTTTGCAAAAAATGTAAATTTGCGGCTTGTCAGAAGTATCTAACTAACAATTTGTTATATTTTTGTACTTTAATTTGACAATTTGTCTGTGTGAATCTTATATTTTCATCACTTGTGCAACCGGTTTTAAAGCATAATTAAAATTTTTGTTTGACTTTTTCTTAAAATAAGTATTTTGAATGTGAAGTTAATAAATTAAACAAATCATGATCAAAATGCCATCAAACTTGAAAATCGGTTCACTTTTGACAAAGTTATGGGGGTTTGATATATGGGAGTTATGGAATCTGACAACTTTACATGTCAAAATTTTTGTCGATTTTGGGATGATTTTTGACCAAAAATTTGACCCCCCCAAAATCACTTTCAATGTTGTTTTTTATGCTAATTGTTACAAATAAAGTCGATTAAAACTATAAATTCGTAATTCTAAATTTTGAAAAAATATTTTTTTCCAAAATTCACAAGGGGGGAGTACATGCTTTTTTGACCAACAAATTCAAAAAAATTTTAGTTTCGAAAATGAATATATTTTGAATTTGGAGTCAATATAGAGGACAAATCATGATCAAAATGTCATCAAACGTGAAAATCGGTTCACTTTTGACAAAGTTATGGGGGTTTGCTCCCATAGGAGCTATGGAATCTGACAATTTTTCATGTCAAAATTTTTGTCAATTTTGGGATGATTTTTGACCAAAAATTTGACCCCCCAAAATCACTTTCAATGTTGTTTTTTATGCTAATTGTGACAAATAAAGTCGATTAAAACTATAAATTCGTAATTCTAAATTTTGAAAAAATATTTTTTTCCAAAATTCACAAGGGGGGAGTACATGCTTTTTTGACCAACAAATTCAAAAAAATTTTAGTTTCGAAAATGAATATATTTTGAATTTGGAATCAATATAGAGGACAAATCATGATCAAAATGTCATCAAACGTGAAAATCGGTTCACTTTTGACAAAGTTATGGGGGTTTGCTCCCATAGGAGCTATGGAATCTGACAATTTTTCATGTCAAAATTTTTGTCGATTTTGGGATGATTTTTGACCAAAAATTTGACCCCCCCAAAATCACTTTCAATGTTGTTTTTTATGCTAATTGTTACAAATAAAGTCGATTAAAACTATAAATTCGTAATTCTAAATTTTGAAAAAATATTTTTTTCCAAAATTCACAAGGGGGAGTACATGCTTTTTTGACCAAAAAATTCAACAAAATTTTATTTTAGAAAATGAATATATTTTGAATGTGGAGTCAATATATAAGACAAATCATGATCAAAATGCCATCAAACGTAAAAATCGGTTCAGTTATGGGGATTTGATATATGGGAGCTATGGAATCTGACAACTTTACATGTCAACATTTTTGTCGATTTTGGCATGATTTTTGACCAAAAATTTCACAAATTTAAATAACTTTAATTAACAGATAATATAATTCATTCTTTTTTTTAAACTTTGGGTTGCCGTTGCAAACCGCAGCTTTAAACAAAACTGCATAACGAGTGTGGGGATAGCATGTTATAGCCTTAGGTTTTCTTAATCATTAATATATATATAAATATTTGTACATATGTTTTTTTCGGCCACAAATTTATGCAAATTAAATTAGATCGATTAATTTCCATGAAGCACATTTCGCTGGTGTAACTAATTAATTTAATATTCATGTGTTTGCGTTGGTCAAATACGTCGGGCAGAAAATTAATAATTACAAATGTATTTATTTGGATTTTTTTGCATAAATTATTTTCGCATTCACATCATTGTTGTTTAGTCGACAGGCTTGTTGGTTAGCCATGTTATCAATAAGTTTACATTGTTGTATATTAAAATCAAATAAATGAAAAAAAAAACAATTTGGCCGTCTGTTTTGATATTGTTATTGAAATTGTAAATAATTTTTTTTTTTGTGATTCTAATTGTGTTATTGGCAATATCTAATGATAAAAAACGTTCATATTGTCACAAGAAAATATTATTATTATTTATAAGCCAAGTCTAATAAAAAACTTTTATATTTTTCGAAACCTAAAAATCATTGTAAATTTTATAACAGCACAGATTTATATATACATGCGTATAATTATTAATAATGAATTTTTTTAATTAGGTTTACTTTCTCTCGGTCATGCCAAACCTGGTACAAACATAACAAGAGCTATATTTTATTAATTTAATGATAGACTTAAACTTTTTCTATAGCATTCTCTCACATTTTTTTCTAGATTAATTATTAATTATGTTAATATTAGTTTGAAACAAATGAAATAAGAAATAAACTAAATTTATGGATTTTACAATTAAGAACCTTTTATTAAAGATTTTATGTATAATAATATTCCTTACTTTTTGGTAGACTCTTTGGTATTTTCTACTCATTCTTTCGATATTTGTCGCTCCTTCTCTCTTTATAGTGATTAAAGTCAAACTATGTTTTTGCCAATTTGTTCTAGTTACCACAAAAGGCCTCCTTTCCTCCCTTTCCGCAGAGCTGTGTAAACTTTAAAATGAAATTCTGTGCCGGGGCCCATAACGTATATGCATGTAGATGATTTAATGGTAGATTATGGCCAGGCCGAAACTTAAACACACATGAACATGGGTATACTGTGGGTACGTATAGGTATGTATGTGTGTGTGTGTGTATCTGTGTATGTGGATGCAGCTGAACATCAAATCAAAATCAATGTCAATATTGAACTAAATCCGGGCTGGCATGTGGCAAAGTCTGGCAATGGTAGCAATAAGCGAAATGAGCACGTAGCAGCCGCCTGCCATCGTTCGGGACAAAACAACAGGACACTGCAGAAGGAAACCGAGACGAGACCTAAACGGAGCAGACACACAAGTTGGCAACAGTCGAAGCGCAAGGATGAAAAGCTGAAACAATACGAGCAAGCATCAAACAAAGTAGCGGCAGCGGCGTCATCATTTATCAAGCGCGCGCGCACACACAAAGGTCAAGTAAAGTGTTATCCTTGGAGCTATCAAGGCAAACATCGCCCAGCACAACAACTGGCAGCTGTTCCTTTGACGCCACGCGCCTTCCTTTCATATTTTCAGGCAGGCCCAAAGCCTTAGGCATACACATACCAGCAATACTCACATGCATATGTATTCCATATACGTATACATATATATATAGATGTATGTACAGACTCTTGCAGGGACTTTTTGTGAAAATCATTATCGAAATGAAAATATCAATGATGTGAAAATGTTATGGCCTGCCTTCGTTTACTTCCTTTGAAACTCGATAATCATTGGCAGCATCGACGACAGCAACTGGAACATCATTAATAAAAGCCTCCACATCAAAGCCAGTTGAGTCCCCGTTCACCTTATATCCTTATCGCATAAGGCGGTTAACTGTTCTCAGCGACAGGGAGTTTCACTTCTTGCATTTTCGTTTCCCGTTTGACACTTTCTTTTTGCTCTTAGTGCAGACAAAATCTGTTATATTATCTAAGCTCCACTTTTCATGCCTACCAAATTTCAGTTTCACTTGAAATTTTGAACACATTCTCAGTTTTTTTAAACAAAATTTTAACATTGATTCCACTAAGTAGGGCTCCATTCCCCTGGAAAAAAAATAAAAAAAATTTGTGCAAATGCGAATTCAAATTAAAAACAGTTTCAATCTAGATGACAAACTCACATTTCTAAGGTTTGAAAAAAAAATTTTTTTAATGAGAAAGGGGGGTACGTGTAAAAAAAATTTAAAAAAATTTTATCCTCAAAAAAATATATATTTAAACTTAGAGGGCAATCGAAAAAGCCATCGATATCGAAAATCGATTAAGTTTTGAAAACAATTTGGGAGTTATATGTCCGAGAGTTTTACATGTCAACAATTTAAATTTTAAAAAGATTTTTGACAAAAAATTTTACCCCCTCAAAATCACTTAAAATGTTTTTTTTTTTATACTAATTCTTACAACCACAATTATTAAAAATATAAATTTATAATTCTTAATTTTGAACTGAGTAACAAAGAAAATTGAATTTAAAATACGAATTCAACTTACACAGAATCAATCACCATGGTGAAAACATCATGATAAACATCATGAAAATCATTATTATTTCCCAACTGACACACTATAATATAATTTAATAAAATATACCCTCCTTTAAAAAATTTAATATCAGAAATGTTGGGATTGAATATGCTTCACTTATTGCCTCGAGTGGAGCTTTTTTATTTGACATTTGAATAAAGGAATGCATTCAATAATGTGTGCCTGGTTTTAACGTAAGTATTGTTTATCTGTTGTGAATATTATTAATGATATTAATGAATACTTATTAGAGGGAATGCAATGGCTAAATTACTCCATCGATATATTAACTGAACTCCCTGTAAATACAAAAAAAAAACAAATATTTATGTTTTTTTTATTTTTTGAAAACTTTTTATTGAATTAATAATTGTGTTTTCGTTTCGACGTTTTTGTTTTGCTTCCGCTGTTGTTGTTGCATTTGATATTTGTATATAGTTAAATATATGAATTAACATTAGGTTTTGTTCTTGGTTCACATAAATATTAAACACTTGTCTTGTTCTTGGTGTTGCTGTTGTTGTTTTTTGTTGATATCTCATATGATGTTGCTGTCATTGTACTAATGTAGTTTTTGCAGAATAAATACCATACATTTGTCAATTTAAATAATTTTCACAGTAATTTGTTAATACGTAATACAATATTTATTATATGCATTAATTTTGTTTATACATAAAAATAGATTCTGTAGCACAAATTTGTATATTTCATATTTCATTTATGTTTCACTATTTTATCGCTACTGTTTCCTTCATTTCCGACACACAGCAGAGCGAGAGGCAAACAGGAAGCCGATTAAAAATTGAGAAATCATTTAGAGCTACTGCTGATTGCTGATTGCGATGGGCGTATGGCAAAACAAAGTAATTGAATTTTAAACAATTTGGTTACATTATTAGCGAGGTTTTTAAGCTTTTTATTCCTTGACCCCCATATACAAAAGTACAAACATCGTCTTATATCGCTCTGTTAACTGTTTAAATTTTCAAACTTGCGGTACACAAAATCATATATATATAAAATTCAATCAAAACCAATAGAATCTTGCTGAGTAAGCGTTGATCACTAGTAAATGTATATCGTCTTTTCATTACAATGTATGTGCAGTTCAATGTAGTATATATGCTGCTCAAAAATTTGGAGGATTCTGGGCCATATTGTAGCGATTGTTCTTGAATACTTCAATTTTCTTGCGCATGACTTTCAACAGAAAAAATAGTTTCAGTTAAGTTTATCTTGTTGTATTTTAAAATTGCTTAGTAAAATTAGTTTATAATAGTATCTCGTTTCGTTTTTTTGTTGTTTTTTTTTTGTGTTTTGTTTTTTGTTTAGTTTTTGTATACTTTCTTTATACTATATTAATTAAACGCGTGTGGCTTTGAGCGAGAAAAAAATAATAATCAGACTATATTAAAATCAAAATGTTTTAAATAATTACAATGAAAAACAAGATGCGCAACATACGGGAATATTTTTCAATTAAATACTTATTTAAATTTGTTTATGTATGCTGTTTTCTTTTATGTTGCGTTTTCTGGTGTTGTTCTTCGTTTTATTGCTACTCCTTTGTTTTCTTTAGGACGCAAAAAAAAATGTTTATAACAAATACTACATAAAGCCAGTGTGTGTGTAATTAATTAATATAATTAAAAAGTACATACAAGCTACCAACTATAGTGAGTTGTAAGTGGGCGTGTGTGTGTTTGTGTGTGTGTGTGTGTGTAAGCAATTGCCATGACCACTGGGCGCATTGGGCATGGACTTCTTGAATCTCTCAGTGCGCAACAGCACTGCACAGTTGACGCGTTCTAAATTACATTTTAAAAATTACATAATTTAAATAATTTAAATATACACATGTGGTGGCCCCAATCTACGCTAATACCAAACGAAAAAAAAATTATATATATATATTAATATATATATATTTTTAGAATAAGCACATGCATGTCAGAAAGGAGAAGCATGATGAGGAAGTGCTGTCCCCTCTCCAAATGTTTTCACTTTTTGCTAAGCTAAGCTGTTTAATAAATGTTTTTTATTTTTTTATTTGTTGTTTTTGTTTTTTTTTTTTTTTGTATTTTTGTGAGTTTTGTCTTATATTTTCCATATATGGTAAGTTATCCGAAATCTAAACAATGCCCAGGCTTCGTAAAAGATCAACAAAATGCAAAACGCAACTTTATAACAAATCATTGCCTGCGTTAATTTTAACATTTCATGGCTTTAGAATAAAACATTTTTTTTTCATTTAATGTATGTTTGTATGCAACCCGGCATGGCCTAAACAGGCGGCAATGCATTTTTGCGCATTGTATGTGCAGCAGCTTTGCCGCAAGTTGAGTTTCATAAATTACCATGGAAGAGTTAAGATCTGCTGCAGTGTGCAATGGAAAGTACATTTGTTCAATTAACGAGACTGTGCATGAGTTCTTTTCGATTTGCGTTTCATATTACTGTGTGTGCTGCTGCTGTTGCTGCTGCTGCTGTTGTTGTTGCTGTTGTAGTTGTGGTTGTAGTTGTTGTTGTAGCTGTTGCTGCTGTTGTGTCGTATTTACGCATTCAACACTCACTTTGGGACAAGTCAATATCCTTCTTAACGCTGCGCGCCAAACGATCCAGCTCGGCAGCCGCATCCGAACGCACAGCCAGCTTCTCGGCCGTCATCAGTGAATCGGTGCCATTGGATGTCCGTGGCGTGCCCATGCCGCCACCGGGACTGGCAGCGCCCGGCGGTCCGCCAGCTGGTCCGCCCGACTTTTTGTGTAGCAGCGAATTAAAGAAGTTGGCCAACACACCTTCCCCACCGGGCGTGGCTGGCGTCAGCTTGGGATCAATCTACAATTGCAAACAGATAAGCATCATGACGCAAATATGCTTTTCTGCGCAAGACCAACCTTTTTGGGTGAACTCTGACCGGCGCTGCCGGGTGTACGTGGTCCGCTCTTGTTGCCGCCAGCGCTGGCGCCCTGTGAACGCAACGGCGACTCGCCGCGCACCTGACCGCCTTGCTTGAGTATCTCTTGCTGGCGTGCCAGGAAGGCCTGCTCATCCTCGGTCTGCACCTCCGTTTCACGATTGGAAACGGCCTGCAAAACAATGTTTACATTAAATTTATATTGTATATATTAAATATACTATATTAGTAAACGCACCTTTCGTGTGGGCGGCGCTTTAATAATATCTGTGTAATGATTCTCAGCCTTCACCGCATGCATGTTCTCATACAGAATACTTATTTTCTTCAGGCTATCCCAACCCGCCGGACTGTAAAAAGAAAGTAGAAAATAAAATAAGAGCTATAATCAAATGGAAATGATATAAATTAATGGGTATATAACGTACATGAGCACCGCATCTTTTTCCACGACTAGCGCTGGCGTACGAAATGGTAGACCATAAATTCGATGCGTTAGATATTTGTAAAGGAGATCACAGTTTTTGTCCTCTTTCACGCTCGTGTAGAAGAGGGAGGTGCCGTGCCGCAGACAAAAGTTTCGTATCCATTGCTGTATAAAATCGAAATGCTCGTCGCGGTACTCGTACTCCTTCTCCAGTGTTGACATGTAGTCCGTCTGGGCGGCAAAACCACAATATATATATAAATAAATTTAATGATGCATTGGTATGTGTATGCATACCTTTGTGACGACAACAACAATGTCCAGGCCCAGATTTGTTATTAGTGCGTCCTCTGTCAGCGGCAACAGATCATCCTCATCGATCGAATTGTTGTGCATGGTGCGTTTAACCGGCGAACCGGGATCCAGATCATCGCCCACCTCGCAGTAGCTTTGCCACGTCGTTGCCAGACGCTGTCGTGCCGCCTCCTTCTCTTTGGGATCTAATTGCAGGCTCTCAATGTGCTGGGCAAGCACCTTGATCCATTGATTGAGCTGCTCGAGCCAGCCCCACGGCTGTGTCATCGAGACTGTTAATATGACGAGGGTGTGTGCATAATTCGTTTCGTTAAGCGCATAGTGCAGCAGGTTTGTGTGTCCTGGATCGCCATCCAGTACCCAAACGCTCAGGCGCGTCATGTCTGCAATAATACGGCATAAATAATTTATTTTTAAATTAAACATAATTACTAGTTGATATGTGCTGCACAAACTTACCGTCTCTATACTCGTCCTTGACATCAATGTAGGCATACTCCAGGCCGGAGCCCTTCTTCGGATCCTCAACGCCCTGTAGCTTGGCAATGAGCGTCGTCTTACCAGTGGCATTATCGCCTAATACTAGTACAGATTTATTTGACGGTAGTTTTGTGCTGCCTTGTGTTTGTACTTCATTCAATATCGCTGACCTGCAACGAGAAGAACGAATTGGGTCAATTCCGTTGGCTATCAAAATTTTGCAATCTACATTAACGCTGCCCCAATTTCGTGTCAACAAAGCCCGGACAGCCACATCTATTGGCAACCCGTATACGTCCCCATCCCCGAACCTCTCCCCTTTCTCGTCCTAGTCCTCGTCCTCGTCTTCGCCCCTCCCCGTAGCCATAAACCACAATTCTCAGCACTGTGTCATGCCATGTAATCAAACTAATTGCATCCCTTTGCTATTTATGAGGCTAACTTGGTTTCTTCAGTCCAGTTTAGTTTGTATATAGTTCAAGACGTATATATATATTTTTTTAAGACCCTTGCAATTTCAGTTGCGACATTTATGCAATTCAATTAAATTCAATTAAACATTTCGATTGAAAATGGGACACTGGCGACCAACTTACCAACTGACTCACTCACTATTTCACCCACTTATTTACTGACTAACTGGCCAACTGACTCAACGGACTGACTGAATGACTAACTGTATGACATGCAAATGGCAGTTACTTAACTGAGCCAACTGGACGGCAGCTCCTTTCGTGCCAAAAACTGCGAGCTGCGAACTGCGAATATCGATTGCCCGCTTTTTGACTTTTAGCTTTTAACTATCCTCATCTATAGTGTGTACAAAGTTGTTGCACAGTGCACAGTGCTTTGAAAGCTATGAGAAATGCTAATGTGTTTACGTAAAGTGCGTTTTAATACGAAATTGTTTAAATTATTCCAATTAACGAATTATAATAACATTTTATAGGACAAGAAATACGCAAAATTTTCTTTGAAACCTTCAACTTGCTTTTTTTTAAATATATTTTTCAAATATTTAAAAAAAAAAATTTTTATTGGAATAAAATCCAAAATTCTTTTTAAATATTAAAAATAGATCATGTTAGATATACATGAATTTCGGAAAAATTAAAACTCTATAAATGAACAAGACAACAAACTTCTGCTTGCTATATCTATCTGCTTCCATGCTATATTTTATAAATTTCACATTTGAGCAGCATTTTATTGCGTATTTTATGTATTTGTATACATCCTATATATATATATATATATATATATATATACACACACACAGTATACACATAAATAATTGCAACTTTTGTTCCACTGTGCATCGGGTGGCTTTTGTCTAGGGGGGTTGGCTCGCTCGCTCGTTCGCTCGCTTCACACTTGACATGCAAACAACCCGGCAGCAGTGCTACCCTCCCGGCTGTGCCCCCTGTTCCACGCTGGTTGGCATGGTGCACGAAAGGCCCAAACGAAAAATTATTTTCCAAGCTTTTTCAGTTCGCCTGGTCGAAAGGCAGGCCAACAGGCCAGCCAGGCGGCAGCACATCTGGCATTAGCAAAGCGCACTTTGTCAGAGCCACGCGTAACTTCTTCTGGACCACAAATCGTTCCGAGCCGGACCACAGTCCGCGATTTCCACCAGTTCCAAAACTAAAGTGCGATTCTTTCGAATTGGCAACGATGAGTCTGCTGCTGAAGCGACGGTCGCGCAGCGAGACACGCGCCCAGCCAACGGCGGCGCAAACAAAACAGGAGTTGGCCAAAAAACAGCAACAGCAACAGGAGCGGCTGGCGACCAGCGTCGGTGATGACGCGAGCGAGCACACATTACAGCGATTGGGTCTGGGCGCGGGCGCTGGCATGGGCGAGACGCAAAACGTCCGCTGAACTCATCAGCGAGGCAAAACACTATTTGGGTGATCTGTCCGCGGCGTCAGCAGCGTTGGCAGCGTTGGCGGTGCCCGTTTGGTCAGCACGAGACGACCGATAACACCGCGCGAGCCTGGACGCGTCCTCTATGGCAAGGTGGCACTGGCCGGCCGTCCGCCCAGCGCCTTTTCGTAAGTAAACGGGCGTCTAAACGATATCGACTCCAATTTACTGCTCCCTGCTTACCGTTCACAGCATGCGATATCTGCAGAGCGAACAGCACAAGCCGCTGACACCGCCGACACCAGCTGCGAGCACCGAGCTGCTGTTGCATCGTCGCCAGGTGAACAATCTGACAACAAACGGCAAACTGGCGCCGCCGCGTCAATTGCCGGCACTGTCGGGCGCGGCGGCGACCGCAACGCCGCCCACACGTAACGGCGCTCTGCTCGGCCAGTGCAGCTCGGAGACGCTCATCGAGATGCTGAAGCAGCATGCCGGACTCAAGGAGTGCAGCGGGGAGACCGTGCAGCACATCAATGCGGTGGGTGTGAGAGGACATCTATTCGGCTATTCGAAATTTTGAGGTTCTGTTCGCTTTCTATTTCGTGTAGATTTTGCTGGAGCTGTACACGCGCGTGCGGAAGCAGGAGCGCAACTTTAAGCGCGGCTTTATCCTGGGCGGCCTCTATGGCCTCGTTGAGTGCACAGCGCCACGTGTCCTTTTGGCTGTGGCACGTGTCGTCCTTGCGGTAAGTTCTTGGAATTCCTCCGGATTGATTCGAGACTCGCTAATTTTGCGATAACGATAGCAACGATCATTTATGTATATCAGTTAAATACATTCAGGTATAATCGATTATTCTCATTTTAAAAGCTGAGCATATTTTGTGCACACTTCGATATTTATCGATCTAATTTACCTAAAATATCTTTCTAACCCAGCTGATCGAACTGATAATGCATTCATGTATAGTTGATTGATTAAAAATATAGCACATTTTTCATATTTCGATATTAATCGATCTGTTTGCATATCAATTTTAATTCATATGCGAATTTCATCGATAATCTTATCGAATTTAAAATAATCACGTTAAGAAATTCCCAATTGATGGAATGACAAGTGGGGTTGACTTATTTGTCAATCGATTCATAAGCTTAATCGATATTTTGTATTTACGATTTCCGTCTTTCACAGTTACGCGTAACGGGCAGCAATTTAACGGGCGCCTGCAAGCTCATCTTCAAAGTGGCTCGAAACGAGCAGCACGACGGACTGTTCCACGAGAACGACGTGCTGGAGCTGCTGATCGATGGTTTGGGCCACGCTTCGCCGCTGGACGATCCGGAGGCCTGCATTTATGCGTATGGCTGCATACGTTTTCTCACCGCCAGCAGCGCTCAGGAGCGCGACGATGCGCTCAATCGCAACTGGGCCGCCGGCCTGGAGGCGCTGCCGCCGCCGCCGCCAGCGCACGCAACGATTGTAGCAGCCACAGCTCTGACAACAACAACAACAAAACCAGCAACAGCAACAACAGCGCAGGATCCGCGCAAACTGAATGGCCAACAGACGCTAGTATCGCGTCTGGCCCGCCATGGCGCCGTTGAGCTGATGATCCTTCATCTACAAATGCTGAACGAGGCGGGCGCCACACGTCGCCTCAGCGGTCCGCCGCTGCACACGCTCTACCAGCTGTCGGCGGCGCTGCGCGCTCTCGCGGACGTTGCCCAGCAACAGCAGCGCCTGCAGCTGCAGCTGCAGCTGGCGTGTCCGCATCTGATACGCGCCGCCGAGATCTCCATGGGCGAACTGGAGGTGCAGGCCAATGTGGTGCGCACTCTGAGGTATCCAACAACTTCAATTTATGTATCCACTTTGTGTTCACGCTTCTATTCCGCTACCGTTTAGCGTGCTGTCCGAAGATGTGGAGTGCTGCGAAACGCTGCTCAACTATGCGGCCCGCATCGGAATGCTGCTGGGCCCGTACTCCCAGGGCGATCAGTGCGGCGAACGTCCGTTGGCGGTGCTCAGCCGTCTGGGCTATATGCTGGGCAACATTCTGGCCAAGCACGAATCGGCGCGTGCCCAGGTGGGTGAACACATAAATTGTTATTGTTATATTGTTGGTTAGTTTACTGCATCATTTTATATTTGAATTATTTATATTTTTTCATTTATTTTTGAAGTTAATTTATTTTCTTTTATTTTGTAAAGTGTTTTATTTTATTAAAAGTTTAATATTGATGTCTTCTATTATTGTTTAAAAAATTTATTTTTAAAACTATTCAAAATTTATAATTCAATTTTGATAGTTTAAATGATTTTAATACATTATTTGCATAATGTTTAAAATGTTGTTTTAATATTGTTTTAAATATTATATAGCGGATAGCCTTTAATATTTGTATTATATTTTTTAAGCTATCTTAAATTTAGTTTTACTTTTTTTAATTTCTTATAGCTTTTATGCTTTTAATATATTATATCAAAATTGTATTAGTATATATTTTATTTTAATCAATTACTATTTCTCATAAAATTGTGTGCAATTTAAGATATTAAGTTTTATAAAACTTTTTTCCGCTTTGATTTTTATTCTTCCATGCGAATGTTTTGTTATTTTATAGTGTATATTTTTTTGCTTGGATTTCCGATATGCATATTGATCTATTCTCGATCTGTGTTTCCGTTCCGATTGCAGTACTATCACAACGATGTGGCCATGGAGTATCTGCTGAACGTGCTGCAGCAGCTAAGCGAGCGCTCCCCGTCCAGCGAGGCACTGCTGGATGCCCAAATCAAGCTGATCCGTGTCGTGGCCAACATGAGCGTCAACGCTGAGGTGGGCGCCGGGCTGGGCAATGTGCACGCTTTGGGCGCGGTGCTGTTGCGTCTGCTGCAGAACGCCGCCGCGGCTCTGGACACAACAACGCAGTCGGCGTCGAAGGCAGAGCTGCTGGAGCTGTTGCATGCCACGCTGGGCGCACTGCACAATTTGTGCTTCTACCAGGAGAATCAAATGTCACCAACAACAATAACAACAACAACGGAGGCGGCGCCCGGTTCGCTGCACAGCCTCATTGCCGAACTGTCGACGGCGCTGGCAGCTGCTTTGGAGCGGTGCCAGGCGCAGAGTGTGCCCACCAAGGTGGAGCTGGCCCGCGTCCTGGGCAATCTCACCCGCAATGAGCTGGCGCGTCGCTGTTTCTGCGCCGCCGGCGGCTTGCCGCTGATTGTGCAGCAGCTGACGCGGCAGGCGAGCGGACAGGATTATGAGCTGCGCACCTGTGCGATCGGTGTGCTGGTGAATCTGCTGGGCGATGGTGAGCAGCGGTCGCCGTTTCTGCAGCTGCGCGGCGCTGAGCTGTTGGAGCTTCTGCTGCGCGGCGCACTCGAGCAGGAGGATTGGTTTCTGGCCAACATCGTGTGCCAGGCGATGTGGAATCTGCTGATCGATGGCCAATGCGCGACGGCTCTGTGCCAAAATGGCGGCATTCTCGACGATGTCAGCGATCTGCTGGCCGATTATCTGGATGAAGACCGTCTGACGGCCAACGACGATGCGGAGCCGGAACAGGAGGAACAGGAGCAGCCGGGCAAAGAGCGAAAACCGAACGTCGATTTACAGCTGGAAGCAGAGGATGTGGCGCCCGATGCATTGTGGGAGGATTTTGCGTTGGTGGCCACCGATTTGTTGGAGCGCATACAAAACAACTTCGATAAACAACAGCAACGAGCATCGATACATATCGATAACGACGAGGACAACGATAACGACGATGTTTTCATCGAAAATATGTAGAAAATGTTCGAAACCTAACGAATACTCAAATATATATATATATAATTATCGATTATAACCGTTTTTGTTGATAGCTGATAACTGAATATTGACGAAGACAGAAATACATATATGAATTTTAAACTCAACAACTATCGATAACCGATAATTAAGAAAGAAAATCGATCTAATAAAATGTTAGCTAGTTTGCAATTCTTGACCCATGTTGTAAATCCGACCGGTTGTATAAACCAAACAAATACACAAATATATGTATACAAATTGAGCAATAATCATTTTTTGATTAACGATAACAAAGTGTAAACTATTTAAAGATGTTAAACTTAACTAAAACACCTTATTAAGGCATACTTAGGAACCCGATACCAGGCCTGATATAAAACTGAAACTTTATCGTGAAAGAGAACAACATTTTTGTGTAAACAAAGGTAAACAACAGAACAACAATAACACATTTTACCATTGACCGAAGTTGGGGAGCTTGCAAATCGTATCAACTATCACGGCATTAACTCTATCCCCAATTGTTTTGGTAATTTTCCAACTAATGTAAATAGATTTTTCAGTTTTTTGCTAGAAATCGATCTGCGTCTTAAGACGCTCTGCACATGCGCGCCCCCTGACGGTCGACTGTGTACATATTTGAGCGATGACAACATCGTCTACACGCATACGCACACACACACACACGTACAGACACAAGCGACTTAACGCAACTCTTCGCTGATTGGGCAATGCAAATTCCAATTGGATTGTCAACAGTCCAAGTCGAACTATCGATAGCTCGGCTTATGATTTTGCAAAGTGCACATGTGTGTGTGCGCGTGTGGTTCGCATGTATGTGTGTTTTGCCTATTAGACATAACACAAAAATTGATAAAGCAAAAGGTGCGCGCTGCCGACTGCGCAGCCGACGACGCTGCCCTCGATTCTGCTACTTTATGAATCATTCCGTAAGTGAGCGCTCGCTCTTTCTCTCGCTCTCTTTCTCTTTCCCACACACACATGCTGCACTATTAAATTTGTTGTTTTAGCGTTAAAATTGTGTTTATGCCACAAATTCATTAAATTAGCACAAGAGAAAATTGCCAAAAAATAATATATATGATGTGTGTGTGTGTGTGTTGAAGTGT
Source organism: Drosophila paramelanica (assembly GCA_035043915.1). Lineage (NCBI taxonomy): Eukaryota > Metazoa > Arthropoda > Insecta > Diptera > Drosophilidae > Drosophila > Drosophila paramelanica. The sequence goes on from JAWNMO010000465.1 coordinate 8,957,234, forward strand.
AAGTGAGCCAAACGTGATTTGAGGTTAGGCGACTGTTGTACAAAATGACAACATGCACTAAAATTTAACAGCGGCATACAATCAGCTGCTTTTTTGCCCCAAGTAAACGATGTGTTGGGTGTGGTGAATAGCACCTGCAGCCGGTGCCTACGCACACCCACACACATGCACACATGAAGCAAAAGCGAGACGGCAGTAACCAAAATTTATTGCAAACGTCAGCTAAAGAAAGTCAATAGATGGCCAAAAGCAGCTGTTTTGCCCCCACCCAGACAATTGCTAAAATCAGCGAGCTAGAAGCCCAACTCACCAGAGGTTCTCCTTGTCGGCGGCATCCTTCTTTTTCGTCGTGAAGGATGATGTCAGCGCATTGCTGGCCGTCATCGTTTGCGTGCCGCTGTCCAGTGCCATTGCAGTGTTGGTTAATAGCTGCGCCAGGCCTCTGCTCTTGCCCTCTCGCTTGTTGCTGTGGGTTCAGTGGGCAGCTGCTGCGGGATGCACGTAAAATATTAGATCAACACCAACATACACAGAGACACACACACGCACACAGAAGTAATAACAAAAACAAAAACAGTTGCATTGAACTTGGCGACAGCGGGCAGCGGCTGCAAGGTGCCTGGTTTAGTAACGCCTACGCCAGCAGCGACGCTTCCGCTACTCCGTTTTGTTTGCGTTTATGGTTACGTTGCAGAGGAGCAGCAGCAGCGACGTCGACGCCGACGGCGACTTCGCGATTTGACGGAATGACAAACACGCAGATTATTTCTATTTAAATATTTTATTGTTTCCTGCTACTGCTGCTGCTGTCTGCTGCTGCTGCCTGCTGTCTCGCTGTCTTCAAAAAATTTGCAATATTTTTTGCGTTTGCTTTGTTTTTTCGCTTCTTTCTTTTTTTTACGTACTGCAGCTTTTACTCGAGTTATTATTGTGCACGCCGCTGACAAATTTGATCCGTGGCACTAGATATGAAGTTTAGCGTGTGAATTACTGCATCTGACGTTCGTTACTTTGTTAACAAGCTTTTTTACTGAATAAAAATAACAACAACAAAATTTACGCCCGATATTGAGATGATGAATTTTTCGCTGAAATAATACAACGAAACTGAACACAGTGTGTACACACTATGCCAAAATGGGAAAATTTATACTAGTGCTGCCAGACGCAGTCCTAATTCTAAATGTCTGGCAACATTAAACACACTGTTGCATTTCGCGAAAGTTATTCATTGCCAAGTGGCAGCCTTGGTCCTAATACAACAACAAGAAATACACAACAAAAAGAACGTAAACTCTCACTACATTTAACTCATAAACACAACAATTTAAATACTTATTTCAAATGCAAGCCTCTGTGTTCATTTTAACTGTGATATTCGCAATAATCGCTAGTAATGCGCCACAGATCAACGGTAAGTCCATTTTACGCAAGTTCGTTGCTCATTGAAGTCTTTTGTTCGATACACGCACGCACACGTAACTGTAACAGTAACTGTTACTCGAATTGCAACTGCGCATGTGTGCGTGCGGGTGCGTAATGCATTTATAAAAAAAAAAACTACAAAAAAAAAGGAAAAATTCACCTAATTTTCTCTTTGTTGGCAGCGCTGCTGCGTCGCTGCTATCAGTGCCGCTCCCGCGGCGAACTAGGCAGCTGCAAGGATCCATTTAGTTTCAACGCGACCGACGTGGACAGAGAACCAGGCCTCGCCGCCATCCCCTGCGCCAGCGGCTGGTGCGGCAAGGTGATCGAGGGCGGCGGCACATATGCGCTTGACGGTGAGATCCCCCCAATACACCTTTCATCAATATCAAATGCTAATGCTTCCGTTTCAATTTGAAACTGCAGACTACGATCTCGCTATACAGCGCATGTGCGTGCAGCGCGGACCCGATGACAATATGGATCGGTGCGCGGACACAATCTACAATTACAAGAAGGTGTACATGTGTTTCTGCCAGGGCGATCTCTGTAATGGGGCTAATGGACGTTGGCAGCCGCCGCCGACGCTTCTGATGATCAGTTTGGCTGCTCTGACTGTTTGGGCATCGGCAATTCTCTAATAGTAAATTGTAAATGTATTTGCAATGCTTGGCATTGATTTTGTAGGAACATGGCAATTAAACGTATTAATCGTTATCGCTGTGACTCTTTTCTGGCTACACGCAATCATTGCTTTGGCTTTGGCGAGATGTCTGGCGCGTGCAGGACGGGCACAGGCGATGTGGCTGCCGGCGGCCCTGGTCGGCATGGCACTCCTGGTGGAACTGCTGCCGGCAACGTACACAAGGATACTCGACACCCTCGCACAAATAGCACTCGTTGCATCGCAGCGCCGAGAAGGAAAGACGCGATAACTCGAATCGTTGCGGCAGATCCATCAGCCAGAGTATCATCTTGTGCAGCGGCTCTTGGCGCGGCTGTTGTAGCTCTTGTTGCATTAGTTCGCGTTCGTTGTCCAGCGCTGCAGAGATTCGACGATGTACCTGCACCAAATTCTGTCACAAAAGAAATATGCGATGTGAATATTTTTGCTTGGCAATGGGTTTGGATTTTACTTACGCTGTGCAGCATGCCATAGGGATTGCAGCGCTCCTCGCGCAGCGTCTGCCTGGTTTGCCTGGAACTGTGTGTACGTGTGCTGCTGCTGCTGAGCGTCTCTGATGTGTTCGTTACCTTGGTCATGCCCAGATTGGCCATGAAAAGCTCCTTGGCCATTGACTCTGGTAGAATGGTCGTCAGCTCCTTCACATTCTCAAAGTTGTGAACCGTCTCTGCCTTCTTCTCTCGTCTAAGGGGGTTCTCATTTAGACTTAAGCTCATGTTCATTTAGCTCGAGTATGCACGACTGGAGTTGTTTCTTTGGCAATAAAAAGGGCTGCTTCGACCTCAAAATGGCAGGCAAACAAAATAATCACACATACATACACACACACATATACATGTATATATATATTTTTATATATTTGAAGTGTCTTAATACAATTGCTCATTAGCCCAAAGTACCGTTGTTTTAAGAGTATTGAAATTTTCGCGGTTTTCTTGCCAGCGTTGCCAGCCCATCAAATGTTGGGTTCTAGCGTTACCAGGGCTGACCACATTCACTTTCATTTTTTCGCTATTAACTCCAATGCAAACGCTGGCAACAATTAGCGCCAAAAAAAACTAAAAATTTTTAAACCCACAACGCGATTAAGAATTACATGCGAATTCAATGAAAATATGTACGACTGACGTTTAACTATTTCGCCTACTAACTTAGCTTGTCAATATTTTTGACAATTCCCACTGTTAGTATAAAAAATATAATACTCGAGCAAATGTATCTCCAAACTTTTTTGTATAATCCTACAATTTTACCTATGTAATTAAAAGATAATTGTTTACCAGCTCTCATTGCACGTTTTGAAGCACTTTCCAGGATGCTCGAGCAGCAAAATAATGTACTCATCTAGTGAAGCTGCTCCTTTAACTGGTATCGATACTTGGATTCCTGAAGCATATCACCAATATTGGGCGTTTCTCAATTGACAAAAGAATTAGAAAACTAGGCGGTAAACATTTTATTTTTATTTTTCATCCGTTAAATAATAAGAAAACATAGTATAAACGTATTACGTATGTACATAAATCCATTTTGACTTTCATTTTGAAACGTACATATGCATGTATGTATGGAAAACAACTGATTGTACATCTGTCCATTGAATTCTTTCTTCGACATCAATATACGTACTTTTTCAATTTAAATACATATGTCTGTTTACAAGTTCGAACAAAAGAAAGGAAAATAAAGACCCCATCTTTGTGGCAAAAAAAAAAAAAAAAAAACAAAATAAAAGAAGAGAAAATTGAAAATATATATGTACAAACATATGTAGGATACAACGATCAGGATACACTGTACAACAAACGGCGAGCGAGCCCACACGGGAGCAACAACAACTGCCGCCACTTTCAATATAAAAACAAATCTTAGCAACTAGTACGAAGCACATTTAGCCCCCCTGCCAGACAATGACCAATCAGGCAGGCACTGCGGACATCGGCTGCTCAACTGCGACAACACCGGCAGCGGTGTCCTTGCTTTGTGTTCCTCGTGACAATCCAGATGATAGTGTCCGTGGCAGCTCTGACATGTTAGCAAATTATCTGTAATTAAAGTAAATTGTTTTAATATAGACTTTCTTTTATTTTAGGTTGTCTTTCATTTCATTGCATTGTATTATCAGGTTAAGAGTTTATTTCTCAGTTAGTTGGCAGAGAGAAATAGTTAAGGAAAGAGTATGTGTTGAAATCGAGAGAGCGACTCTCTTACAATAACAGAAGAAAAAAGCTTCTAAATAAAACACACACTCACATTATCGAAAGCATTAAAAGTCTAGAGGAATTACTTGAATTCATGAGAAGCGCATAGAGAGGCCTAAATTGCCTTTTAGACAATTTACAAGCTACACACATTTTCTTGAATACAAAACTGACATGGAATATTATTTATATGCTACACATATGTATATAGGAAGTATAGGAAAAATTTATAAATATATATAGCATTATTTTGTTATTAGTACACTAACGTAAAGTTTGCTTTGTTTTAACGCTGTCTGCCTTAACTTAGATAAAATTTCGTCACTCTCAATCCTAAAGCACTAAGCAAAATATACGAGATAAGGAAGCTGTCTAGGGCTGTTCTATATATGACTAATATGGTCTAGTCCCGTTATTTGTAGATGGAAACTTACCCACACGCTTCCTGCACTCCTTGCACCTCTTGTGTTTACCAACTTCCGGCTGGCCGTTGAGCAAAGCATCCTCCAATTTTTCAGGCGTTTTGCTTTTGCTCTTGCGATTGGCCGCAGCAGCAGCCGCGGCGGCGGCTTTGTGGGCCTTTTTGGCCTGCAGACGCTTATCCTTGGGCGACAGCAGAAACTCCGGCTTATCCTTGAGCTTCTTTTGACGCACCGCATCGATGGCGGCCAGCTGCTGGCCGTAGTGAAAGTCAACGCCGCTTGCATTTTGGACGGTTCGACGCTTGCGCTTGGAATGGCGCTGGCACAACTTTTTGACCACTTCGTGCGTGTAGAGTCCGAACAGGCGTAGGAAATGCTCGCGCCCGTATTCGGTGGGCGTCACACGCGTCTCGCGCGGCTCATCGCGCCACTGCGCCGCCGAGGCGCACAGACGCTGCTGCTCCAGCTCCAGCTCCTGGTGCGAATCGTCTGAGGAGCCCGACGAACCAGATGAGCCACCAGCACTTGCTGATGCTGCTGATGTACACGCTCCAGCCGCAGTCGCCGCCTGCTGCGTGGCCACCAGAGGCAGCGGCGGCGTCATCGGTTTGCGTCCTGCGCCATGCGCATTCCGTGTCTTGTACTGTTTGTTTGACGGCTGCGGCGCTGGCCTTTTGGCTATCGGTGCCGAAGCGATAGGAGCCGCCACTGCTGCAGTTGCGGTTGCTGCTGCAGCTGTTGCTGTTGCATCCAATGGCTTGCCTGATTTGCTTTTAATGGCCGCTGTGGCCAGCGATTGCGGACTCTCCGCCGCCTTGTCAGCGGGCAGCTCGAGCACATCCTCCTCATCGAAGTGGCGCGGCTGCTGTTTCGTTTTGCGCGCACGACGCAGCGCCTGGCGCAGATTCATGCGGCTCTGTGCGACCACCTCCAGGTCTGTCGCCAGCGGCGCCTTTGTTGTAATCGGGGCCAGCGGCGGCGGCGATGTCGAAATGCGTTTCACCGCCTGCTTAGCTTCCGTACGCGGTACACGCTGCTTGGATGCAACAAGCGGCGGCGGCGGCGGTGGTGGCGGCACTTGCTTTGATGGCGACAGCTCATCGGCTGTCTGCGGGCCACGCGGTATTAGCAGCGACCGCTCCTTTTTGGACAGCTCCGGCGATCGGGATTGGTCCGACTGCGGTTGCACCGCTGATGGCGGTGGCGATGGCGACAGCGTCATGAGTCGGCTGCCACCAGATTCGGGTTCGTCGAGCAGCTTCGGTTCGTCGCTGGCGGATTCCTTGACGCCCTGACTGGCGGCAGTTGTTGTTGTTGCTGTTGTTGGTGGGTTGACGAGCATCAGAGGCACATTGTCGTCCAGCTCGCTGAGCTTCAGCGGCTCAACGCCAGCCTCCTCGTCCTGAGAGATGAGGAAATGCTTCCGTATAAGCATCTCCTCGCTGTCGCGTGTCAACACCGACTGCGGACAGATCTTGTAGCTGGCATCGCTGATCAAAGGCACTAGCAAGCTGGATATGTACTCATTTCCCAGCTCAGGTACAGTCCGAATGTTGTTCTCCTCCAGTTTCTTATAGAAGCTATCGAGGTGATGCTCCAGACGCAGCATTAAAAATTGCTGCTCCGCATTTATCTCGAACACCTCCGACTCCAGTTCATCGAGAATGCGCTGCATCTGCATCTGATCCCATGGGATTATGAGATTTATATTATATAATTAATTTTCATATATTTTTTTCATAACTTTTAACTTTAATCGAAAGCATGACTATGTCATAAACAACAACAACAACGCATATTCGACTTGAAATCAAATAAAACAAGCACGATTGTGACGAAGGGCTTTTTTATACCCTGTACGAATTGAAAAATTAATATAATCGTTTTGTGCAAAACAGAGTATGATATCAAGATTCTTTGAAATTGTACCAAACTCGATAAATATTAGTTTTTCACGTGGTTTATGAGCACAGAGACTAAAAAAAATTAGGCCACCACCAGTATAAGCCCACTTATAGTTTGCACAAATACAGAGCATCTGCTAGCCGAAGACACTTACTTACTTTTATATAAACACGTATCGCAAACTCTTGTTGCACAACCAACTAATGAATTGAGATATTATTCGAGTATAACAAGAATGCGATCAAATATTTAGAAATATAAAAGACAACGAAAACGTGTATATTGATATAAAAAAAACACGTAAGTGTCCGATCTTGTAGATACCCTGTAGCATAGCTGTAACATATACATATATCGACTACTGTATGCGTATGTACATGAATACACACACACACACAAACACTCACACATCATACGTAGCGCTTGCTGCGCACTTTGGGCTTCTTTTCTCTGTTCCACGCCAAAATCAATTTGAGGGACCTGCTTTTGTCAATTGTGTACATTTTTATATACCCCTTTTCTTGATTTTCACGAAAAGCCAATATGCAAAACTCCTAAATACCTGTTGTCATTTGCACACATACATACATAATAATGGTATATACATACATATAGAATAATCGAAATTCATATTTAATTCATTTATTTCTTTTCATTCTAATTTTTTTTTTTAGAAATTCATTTAGGCGTTCACCATTTTTTTTATGTATTTATTTTAATGCTCCTGACGACACGCGCTCATCTCTAACTAAAACAAAATAATAACCAGCGGAAAAAATTGAAAATTAATTAAGAAAACAGCATTTGTAATGGTATTTGGATAACGGGGCTGTAAAGCCCAAAGTGAGCGGACATGTGTGGTGCGGACTGTGCTGGTTAGAGTTGGCAGCCCTGCTGCTTTATCAGCTGCCTCTGCCTCTGCTACCTTTATTGCTCGCTGGACACATTAAGCTACTCCAAACAAAGAAAATATGCAAGCATATATATTCCTATATGTATATATTTATATACGTGCGCATACCTATCTATACATACACATGCCCGATGTGCGTAATGCAGGACAACAATTAAGAAGAAAAAAAAAATAGGAGCACTTACCGCATCGGCCTGCTCCTTGAAGACGTCGGACACCAGCTGCCATTCCATTGAGGTGAAGGAAGATAGCGGGGAACAGAAGTTGGAGTTAGCCAACGGTCACACAGGCTGGTTTTTGCTTGTTTGTAGTTGCTTTGCTGTTACTCACCCCGTGCACTTTGAGAAAGTCGCGCATTGCACGCTGGCAATAGATAATGTCGTTCTTGAGCTCCAAGGGCAGCACGTAACACTTTTGTATGTAGTATTGAAACAATGAGGAGTCCTCGGGGGCGTCGTCGTTGCTGGCGCTCATCTTGGCGGTCTTGGAAAGTGACGAACTTGATCGAGATTCGTTAATTGGTAGGCACGTTCCAAATTTATTTTTTTGTTTTTGTGTTTCTTCTGTTTTTTTTTTTTTTTGTTGCCCAGCTTTTAGGCAGCGAACAGCGTGAACAGAGCGATTTCAAAATTCGCGACCTGCTCGCAGTTCAGTCGGCGCAGTCAGGCAGGCGGGCAGGCAGCAGCAGCAGCAACAACAACGCGACAAAGCAACAACAGGCAGCAGGAAGCTGCAAACATATCAATTAATTGCTGTTTGAAATATCGATATATCGATACATCGAAAATGCGATCTGGCAGCCTTGACGAGCTATCGCGGTATCGATACTTACCATTTGCCTTGGACTCAGTTTTCGTGGTTCGGGCTAAAGCCAAACATTATCATTTCCATTTTTCTCATCAGTAAATAAAAATAGCAACTAAATAGAACAAAATTAGCAGTCTACAATAGTAGCTTGCAGTGCACACACATTAAAAAATTAAACAAGAAAACAAAAAAAAAGAATATATGTACAATACGAGCAAATAGTGTGAAGTGAATCGAAGCAAGTTGAAAGCATTTCCAAACGACTACTGATTAAAAACGTTCCAAACCCAAAATGTGTAAGTGTAATAGTGAGCTACAGAAACAGCAAACAATACGCAAAAATTATAAAATAATTGCCTACAGCAGCAGCAGCAGCAGTGCAAGAAAATGCGACAGCCCAAGAAAAGTGTTGCTGTCGCTGTAATTGCTTTGGGCTCTGGTGCAGGCATCGCTCAACGATGCCGTTCCCGTTTCATTTTATGCGGAAGCGAGCGAGAACCAACTTGCTGACGCCCCAATACGGCAGCAACGACAACGAAAGTAAAATTTCACCCAAATTTTGTTTGTTTTTGCCGTGCTGGTTTGCCAACCACACCCCCTTCCCCTCTCCCGGACACACACCATCCACTTGATGTACTCGCGCAAAAGCTTGGCAAACAAGTTTTTGCTTTTGCTTTTGCTGCCTTTTTTTATTTTTTTCTGTTAACCCTTTCTGTTGGTTTGTTTAGATTTATGCCAGCCGCGAGCAGCACGCCGGCTTGCGCGAAAGTTTAAAACGGCATATTGCCCTCCTTCGGTTGCTTCCATCTCCACTAACAGTTGTATGTGTATGTGTAAGTGCCGTTAAACTGGTTTAAGTGCACTGCATCATCGCTTCATTTGGCGCTACGTTTAACGTTGTTTGTTGCTCAACTCTTCGCAGTCGAGATATAAACAATCCGACCAATAAAATAAAATCTGATTTAGTTGTACTTTACGATTATTGCCTAAATAGTCGTATGTATGCTCTTACATATATACATTTGTATATGGCCACTCTGTGGAATTCTTATCAATAACGGCAACTGCTTCATTTCTGTTTACTCTAGTTTGTATTGCAGTATGACCAAGTGTTGCTTTTTGTTATTATACAGAAGATAGAGTTGCTTTTGCACTCGCAGGTAGAGGTAGACTCCCTCTCTTTCACATACACTTAGCAAATTTACACACATACAGTTTGTACATTGTATGTGTACATGCATACTCCCGCAGCGATACTCAAGAAATCTTATAATACAGTTGGCATGGCGGGGGCGACATCTTTTGCTGCTTCTCGAAACAAAGCAAACGACACAGCAGAAAATGTACACTCATTGCTCCAAAGTGCAACAAGCACATGTACATACATACATACATACATACACATAAATATCCGCGCACAATTAATGGGCTGCAGCTGCTAGCGCTGCGCGTAATTCAATTT
>JAWNMO010000494.1:0-21114 GCA_035043915.1 Drosophila paramelanica
GCACAAAACCATTATACCCTTTTTTACCCATTTTCAATGGGTTCAGGGTATAAAAAGAAAGAGAGAGAGCGAGATTGATTGATTGCAGGGCTGGCCCAACGCTTGCTGGCTCTTTGGCAAAGCCAAACGCATTTAACCGAATGCCAATTGGCTTTAAGCGACAAGCAAAACGAGGCTTTTGCAAATTGTTGCAATTGGCCCGCATTTAGTCGGCTTTTGCTAAAAGGAGCGCAAATACCAATGCGATCGACTTGGCCGACAATCAATCAACAAAAGGCGCAACAGCGACCAAAGCTAATTGCCAGCTAATACGCGAAAAATGCGACTGCAACGATGCGCAAAAGAACGCGTCCGGCAAAAGGAAGCTGCAACTTCCTACGGCCTGGTCCAACACCTGAGGCAACCGATCAGCCCCGGGGCCAACTCGTGGGTCACAGCGGACACGGGTGTTGTTGTTGCGGGTGCCGCTTTAGTTTTCACACTGGAGCCGGGCCTAATTAAGTGGCTGCTGTTACTCCACACACACGCACACACTAACTAATTAGCCGGCAGCATCCGAACCCTCAGCCAGAAATCAAAGCGGAAATTGTTTATTAAACATATCTAACGCTGGGCTTAGTATACAATTTCTATATATTGTGTATAATGTTATTTTAATTGACGACTGCCCTATTAAAGACAGAATATTTGATTAAATAAGACATATAGAATTTTTAACAAGCTTTAGGAAAGAAAAATATAAATATATCACAAAAAAACATTACAAATTAACAAAATTTTCTTTATAAATATATATGAAAAACTAATAAACAACAAAGCTTTAGGAAAAAAAAAATATCACAAAAAATATTACAAATTAAAGAACTTTTCTTTGTACTATACATATATGGAAAACTAATAATTCGATATAAAGAATAACATAAGTAAACGCTGAATTTTAGTAGAATGGCTATGACAAAATAATATATAATTCAAATATGTTTATGATCCAAAAACATTCCAAATTAACGAACTTTCTTTGTGAATATTTATGGAAAACTAATATTTCCGATTTAAAGAATAACATAAGTAAAAGCTGAATTTTAGTAGAATGGCTATTGCAAAATAATATATAAATATTTTATTTATGTTTATGATCCATATGCTTAAATTTTTCGTTGTTCCAATGAACCAGATAACGCTTTGACATTTTCGTATAGTTAAAATGTGAAACATATATATATGAATGTCTTTAAATCTCATTAAGCAGATTATCGCATTATGAGCACGAAGTGCACAGTTCCCATTAAATGAGAATATGTGGGAATTTAGAGGCAAGAAACTCAGGCATTGTCTCCAGAAGATGGATAACTAAAGGCAAACACAAGTTGCACATGAAAAGTGAAACTGCAGTTGCACGTTATGAAAATGGAAACTAGAAAAACAACAACAACAAATAAATAAATAAAATTGTCAACATCCGTTCCAGAGGGGCACATCAAAGCCCAAAACCAGATTAACAATAAACACAAAAAATATTCTCCCACACGCGAAACACGAACTAAAAAATTTCAATTATGCAAATGAATTTTTGCGCCTGCGCACGCGACAAACCAATGAAAGTGGGCGTTTGCGGAGGCGAGGGCGGGGTCGGCTCTGACTGACCAGGGCCCCGAAACTGAGCCAGCACATTCCGTGGGCGTTTGGGTAGGTGTCTCCGCTTAATTGATAAAAAAAAATAAATAAAGCGAAAACTGCGGAATTAGGCGCAAAATACATGAATTTTGCGTGGTGTCTGAGCTGATATTGAACAAATGTTGGCTACCAGGCAAATGCCGCAAATGGTCAAAACGATGCATAGCTTTGGTGCTCTGTAATCAGTGTTACGAGCCACATTCATATAATCTGTGCTAGCCCAAGCTAAATATATTCGATATAACCGTAGAAGGCAAACGGCTTGTAAATTGCTTTGTTTATGGTTTTTAAATTTCAATTTAGCACAGATGCGGGCCAATATTAGTTGTGCAATGCACAGACAGACAGCTAATGATAATTATTATTGTAATGATAATGGCATTTTCTTTTCTGCACAAAAAAAAACAAAATACAAACTTTCTATAATGCCGAGCAATGAAGAGCAGCACCCACAATCGTTATATCATCAGCATATCAAGCGAAGATCAGCTTCCGTTTGCAGCTGAGCGAAAGTTATCAACAACTCATTACAATCAACAATCAACAGCTCGTTTCAGTTTCGATCCGAAACCCCCTTCCCTCCCTCACCTTGTTCCCTGGGTAATTTCAAACACCGAAACAATGACACATAAATCGCCAACAACAACTACAAAAAAATATCAAGCGTAACAGCTTGAGTGTTCAGAGTCACCCATATATCATATATGTTCGCCCATATATACACCGTTAAAAATGTTGATGCCAATTTAATAAAGCGTTTTAATGTTGATCAATTTTTGAAACTTGGATTTTACAAACGAACTTAACGTTTTTTTGATTTAAACATTTATATAAATAAAATATAAAGAAGAAACATAGTTCATTTTTGTTAAAAGAACCAAAATGAATCAATTAATGAATTTCTTATTTTTTGTCTACTTTGTTTAAATTTAATGCTCAATTTTGGAACTATTATTTATAGATACCCAATTTTTTTTCTGTGTACTTTACAGCCCCGCCACACCTGGTGGCATGTGAATAGCTGCAAAGGCTGTTTGCAAATTATCTGGCAATAGAAAGCAAGCCAACAAGTTGCACAGTTGCACGTTTGCGCCTCCCTTCCTGCACATCGCTCTCTCTCTGTCTCTCTTTCTAACCCTCTTGCTCACACACTGTCCTATTGAATTACTTGATGTGATGATGTGAGAAAAATAAGTGCAATGTTGACACAATTGCGACTGTGAGAGAGTCCGCCCTGAGAGCCGGCAAATGTGATATTCGTCTTGTCGAACAATTGCCTGCCAAAATATAAATCAAAGCAATTGCAAATAGACTTTGTCTGCTTACCAATTGCAGCAGGCTTAAAAACTGTCATTTTCCGAGCTACTTCGCTAGAAAATTACGTTAAAGCTTTTGTTTTATTCGAATAAGTTTGATATGTGAATCAAAATGGGTAAAATAGGCAGTGATTTGAAGCATTTCTTTACTCTTGAGTGGGATTATATGATTATAGAAATAAATATATTTCAAAGATTTTATATATGAATCAAGAGTACAAACTATATTCACAAAAAATATATCAGTTTTGACCAAAGAACTTAACTAAAACATATTTTTAGAACTAAAAAAAGGGGAATTCAGTCAAAAGGAAAAATCATAAATGAATTCCACCTGAAAATCAGTTTTTTCTCGACAAAGCTATGTTAATAATTTAAAAAGCAATACAATGTTTGTACGAGTTTTATTTCGACTTTTTCACTTTAATTTCAGTGCAAGTCGTTTGGGTTTTAATTTGACATTTATCGGGTTCAAATACGTGTCTGGCTTTGATCGTCTACTCGCCCACATTGTGAGCGTGAGATAATCGGATCTTTAATACAATTACATATAACGTTGATGTAGGTCGTCGTCTCGTTTCCAACGTTAACGTCATCAATTTTGTGCCATTTATGGCTAGACAAAAACCAACATTGGGCAACAGAAACAAAAATATAAAAAATCATCTTTTGTTTTTCTGAGGCAAGATAATAAATAAAAACAAAAAAACGCCTGCACAAATGACGTCGTTTGACGTTTTTTTTTATTTATTATTTTTGTGTTGCAAAAACAGCAGCAGCTGATGCTGATAATTTGATATGGATCCATATGTTGCTTCGCATAGCTGCTTAATTCTTGGCCAAAGTTGGCAGCTAATTAACAAGAAGCCCAAAAAGTGTTAGCGCGTGGCACTCTAAAAAAAAAATAAAACTAAAAAATTGTGTATTTTATTTAATTACCACATATTTTCGTCTGCATATTGTTTGTGGTTTTGCATTGTGGAGATTGTTGCATTTGTCGCGTGGGTTATTTATTTGGCCCCGAAAAGCGTTTTGAGCGTTGGCTGTGGCCGCAAAAATCAAAAACTCATTCATTCATTCAGCAAAAGCTCAACAGATGTTCAGTTTTAGTTGTTCTATTGATAAAAAGCCGCTTGTGAATGGAGCTTGCGGCTTGTTAACAAGGCCTAAAGGTGTTTATGGCTTAAAATCAGTGTATTTACATATGAAAGGCGAGCAGTTCGACTTGAAAACCCAAAGAAATGCTAAGTGGTTGCTATTCTAGGTAAAAATAAAAACGTAAAAAACCAAAATGTAATCTTAACTGAACACAAATTGTTGGCCTAACCCATGTGGCTGAATTTACATAACTTAAAGAAAGGCAAAGAATTTTATTAAGATTTATCAAGAATTTGCTTTAAAAATCAAAAGTCTAAAAAAAACAGCAAATCTATAAGACAGATTAAAATGCACTTTGAGCAGAATTAATGCCCAAACTTTTAGCTACCAAACTTGAATCTAACAAGACAAGTTCAGGGCGCAACGCTTTTTGGCCACGATTTTGGAAGCGTCATAAATCATTAAAAATTGAAAAATTGACTAACTGACGGACTGAGTGATTGTCCGACCGATTCGAAACAAGGCCGAAAAATGTCACCAGCGTTTGCCATGCAAAGTTTTGTAATAACGTTCCACAGCGCGAACACGGCCCAGCAGTAGCGGCTTTTACTCAATCTATATACCCTGTAGACATTGAAAATGGTTAAGGGGTAAAGCCTCTTGTTGTCAATGTTTGTTAGAGTTCTGAGTACTCAATTTCAAAAATATTTTTAAAAAATAGAGAAAACTACACGAATTTTCAACTTAGTTTTTAAGAATTTGTATTTTGTTATTTTTGAAAATACGCTTCTTAAAGATATTCTTTCAATAATGATCTTATAGTCTTTGCATTGCTTACTCAATTGTCCAAGCTCGCATTACTGGGTATCTGTCAGTTGAGCACTGCCAACATACTCGGCATTTGTCTTTCGCTTTTTGTATCAACAAATCATAAAACGCACTTAACCCACTGTGCACGCGTATTTCAGCAGCTGCCCCACGCCCCACCACTGCGCCCGCTCGTAACAACAATAGCCACCAACCCACCCCACCCCGCCCCTCTTCAGCTGACCAAACAAATTGAACGCCCCGCCCGCACCCTTAATCAACGGCCGAGCAACTTCGCTGTGTGCTCAATTGAAAACTCAGCAAGTTTTCAAAAAAAAAAAAAAAAAAAGTTGGTGTATTTTGAGGGAGGGGAGCGACGCATAGGGGGGACGGCTACATGGAGTATGGAACAGCAGTGAACTGTGCCGGCCGGCAATTGTTTTGTCAGTTCGAAAAGCGCTGATTAAAGCGAGTCTGCGGCTTGGCGGCGCAATATGCGCTCCGGTCTCTTGTTATTTCCCTCGTATTATTGTCATCGAAGTTGTAGATGGCGCACTTTTTTTGAATAATTCTAGAATAAAAACACACTGAGTCGCTTGACTTATGAGTCTTTATAAGTCTACAATAAATTTTCAAGAAAATTGAAGCAGAACCTAATTTATAAGTAATATGTAATATAGTATTAAGGTGTATCATATAAAGAATACATTTAAAACTATTAATGGTTTTTAGAAAATATTTTATATAAAGAACATTTCTCAAATATACATTCAGTGAAATTAGCTTGCGAAAGGGTATCTATTTGTCGACTTTGTAGCTCGCATCTAGCTCACATTGTTTTGCTTGTATTTGGGTTAAGCGCTCCAACAAACTTCAAGTCATGCATGGCCAAAAGTCGTCAAAAGAGTTGCCTCGTCTTTTTTTTATTAATATTTTTGGTTGCCATGGTTATTGTTGTTGTTGTTGTTGGTGGATCGAGAATCGAGGCATTGCAGTTCTTGCAACGGTTCTAGATAGCACCATCACAAATTCTTGATGGGTCTGCCCTGGGTATTATGATCTTAACATATTTGGAATTTTAATTTGATTTGTGGTTTCGTTTGCCTCAGTTCAATGGGCATTTGTGGTGCGTTTCATTAGGCGTGAATTGTGGTGCGCAACGCCCAGTCTTAAGTAGTTAATATGGGGTTACCATCGATAAAGAAGAAGAAGAAGCAGCGGCAGCAAAGAGCATGAACCACAATCGGTTATATTAAATAATTATAGCTATTTTGCAGCAAAAGTTTTTTATAGGTTTCAAACTTTTCTGACAAAATTAAAACTAAGAAAATTTCTCAGCTCAGGAAAATAAATATGAGAAATAAATATGAAATTGTTGTAAAAGATCAAAATCAGAAAACATTACAATAAAAAACTAAACATTTTTAAAAAAATTTTGAATATGAAGTGTAAATTTTTTGATTCGAGTTTCAAATTCTCAAAGTTCTGATTAATTTGCTTGTTTTACAATAATTTTTGAATACAAAAAATAACTAAAAATCTTCGAAACATAAAGAAAAATTCTATAAAACTCAAAGAGTATTCAGAGTAAAAATTGTAGCTATATTTAGCGCAAACAAAGTTTTTTTGGAAAAATAAATTCGAGCCCTGAAATATTTGCATGTTTTAAAAGTTTTTGCAGCCCAGTTGGTGAGACATGTGCTCAAATAAAACAGCAACCGGAGGCAAGAACTTGGGGGCAAGCCTCAAAGCAAAGTTCTGGGCTAAAAAATAAATATGCAGCGGCTGCTGCTCTTTTTAGTCCCGTTGCAGCATCCGCCAAATAGAGTCATGAATCCGGAGCGAACAACAACAATGACGATGGCGAGAAGCTTTTTTAACTTGGCTTCTTTTTTTTTTGTTTGAGCAGCGGAAATTATTATTAATTGCTTGGAATGCCAGGCCCATGGTTGCCCCTGCCCCGTCTTTACCTGTCTAGCACTCCATCTAATGGCTTCCGTTGGCGTGGCAGCTTCTGTTGTGTTTGTCTAATCACATCGATGACGTCAAAAGCCGTTTATTCATGGCCAAAACGCGGCCTGTTCTTGGCCTCAAATTGAGCCGCGTGTATTGGGCGTGGATTATGTGTGTGTGTGTGTGTGTGTGTGTGTGTGTGTGTGTGGATTAATGTGGAGTACAAGCAATGCGCCCAGTTCATTGGCCTTGACAACGATAGGCGACATTTGACAAGCAACTGGCAGCCCCATTGCCCCCCCACCCAGCACAGACAGCGTGGGTAAGAACTGTTTGTTGCAGAAACTGCCCAACCGTGGCCAACTTAATGACCGCCCTCTATCCCAGCTCCAGCTCCAGCTCTAGCCCAGCTCTAGCCCTAACTCCATTGCATTTGCAATTGCAGTTTCCTCAGAAGCGTAGCCGAGCTTGTCGGCTGCACAGTAAACAATTTTTGTCTTAGTAATATTAAAGTCAAGGCTAAAAAGGTTTGTCGAAGTAATAAAATAAATATTTGAAATTTTTTAATTTACAAAAAAATATTTAGCATTGATTTGTTTTTTATTAAAATGTAGAACATACTTTAATGAATGCCCCTTTAGATAGTCTATATAATTATATATCTTTTCTTATATTAAAATCAATTTAAAATAGCACATTTTTTACATATATATTTTACATATTAAACGCATTCCTAATCCAAATTGAGTTTAAAACAAAAAGTTGCTTTAAAAAAAACGAGAAAAAAATTCAGCGAAGTTGCGAAATTCTATTAAATTCTATTATAAACACAATTAATTTTATAAATTTAATGCAACATTTAGTTTTTGTTGTGAAAAATAAAGCTTCAACAACAGTTGAACAACATTTTTTTCACAGTGTTTCGAGCCAAGGGAAATTTGGCCAACGCCAACGCGTTCGCCATGTGGCCGTTTCATATGACTGACTGCAGTCAGGCGGAAGCCAGAGTTGAAAGTGGAGCTGGAATTGGAGTTGGAGTTGGAGTTGGAACTGGCTGCCAGTTGTTGCACAGTTCAGTTCCAGTCAAGGTGCGGCAGCCGTTGAAATCTGCCAGCTGTTGCCCCCACCAAAAGCAGAAAGAGAAGCAACAACAAACAGAAAGAAGCAGCGTCTGGCGTGCAACAGGAATGGGGGAACGGAGGGGGCGGGGCGATGCGGGTGCGGTTCATCGGGGCTATTGTGTTACCCAATGCAAAAGGTGAACGACTGCCATTTGCTTAATTGTGTTTGAGTGCCGTAACGAACCTTCTTCTTCTTCTTGTTTTTTTCTATCTGTTTTTTTGCAAGCAAACAATAAGAAAAGCTGCAATTAGAAAACTGCAATTGTGCCTAACTGGATTGGAATAGGCTAAAACATGCGTTTCAGCAAATTAATTTCTTTAATTCTTTAATTAATGAAAATTTTTTTCTTATATATTTTACACATATCTCGATATTAAGTTAAGTGAACTTTAAGTTCAAACATAACAACAGATTTTTAGAAAAACAAATATCGCATTGCAGATATGAAGTTCGTTAAAAATAAATATAACATTTGTTTATTTATTTATTTTTGTTAATATTGGCTCCCAAAATCTGTTAACTTTGCGTTTTTTTTTGCAATTGGCGGCGGATCAAATTACGTTAAGCATATTTATATCGTACAGCTGTCATAATAAATAAAAGCTAAATTTTTTTGGAAATAAATTAATATTTATCCTTTAGATTGATTTTGCATTTAAAATATTTATATGCATTTTTGAAAAACATTTTTAAATCATGTTTGTCTGTTTTGATGCAAGAAAGCGACATTTTGGTTATTGGTTATTTGAGAATTTTTCCCGGTTAATATTTATTATTTTACTATTATTATTTATATAGAATATTTTTTATATTTTTCTGTCAAGTAATACGCTTTTAATCAGCGCATCTTCTTAGCCGATAAGTATTTTCTCTCTTGGTATTTCATTTTGTTGCGCTATTCTTTCGTATATATTTTCCCCTTCCCGAATATAATATCATATTTTTCCCCCGGGGTTATCTTTAACGCGTTACGATACCTGCCGTGTTAAACAATTGTTGGGCAGCAGGCCAAAAATTTTATAACTCGTTCGCTGCAATTACAACGGGAATGTTGCAGGCGAATGTGCGTGATCAGCAAATACTCTGTATCTAAAGCAAACGAGTCACTATAAATTATAATAATAAGACGTAAGCTTTTTTGGTCACAAATTTGTATCGACCGTACAAAAAATAGAATGAAATGTACTTTAATATGGTCTGCCTGTCTGCCTGTCAGTTAATTTGAAAAACACCTTTCTTAACTAATTTTATGTGTAGGGTGTTTAAAAATAGTTGCGTTTTCGGACTCGAAAACTGACATGTTTACAACTGAGAGCGGGATGGGCGGACGGACGGACAGACATTGCAGCCGCAAGAGTAGCACCCGAAACCACTTCAAATTCGTTCAGGGTCAAAATCATTAGAGCAGACAGTTTTCCAGTAGTTGTCGCCGCATGCTGCCCCGACTTGCCACGCGGCATAAACAAAAAAAAAAACAAAAAAAAGTAAAAAAAAAGTAGCTGCTGCCACACATGTTGCTTGACGTCGCGACGTCGTCGCCGCTGCTTCAAAAGAGTTCATCAGCTGTGAAGCTGTCAACGCCAGCGTCTAATCGAGCCAACAGTTGCCATAAACAAATTACAAACAGATAAACTGCGGCGACCGACTCTAAAAATAATCCCAAAATGTACATAAGACCATAAATTGGGGGCAAACGATGCGACGGTTTACGGAAATACGAGAAAAATAATTTATTAAAGTCGCCAACGCACCAACAACAACAACAACAACAACTAATGAATAACAAACAACTAGCAGCAACAACAACAGCGAACGTGTCAAAATAAACAAACATTGTGCAAAAGACAACAAACAAATTGCCCAACGAAGCAGAAAAATTCTAAAGCTGATATATTCGAGAACGTCTTTAGACATACCATATATAAATAAATATATATATATGCATATATATATACTAAATATATTACTCAATACACTGTTAGAGTCAATCATCTTTGATAAGTCTTTTAATACGTTTTTATATAGATTTACAGATTTATAGATATAAAGAATAAAATAATTAATATATTGAAAAGTTGAAAGTAGAAGTTCTTCGTAAAAATTTCCTGCAATGTCTAAAATTCTGGAATTTCATATCAATAATATATATATAAATGAAAATTGATCAACTTTGAAAGAGTATCGAATAAATGGAAAAGCTTAGAGTAATAATTATTCGTATAGAGCTCAAGCAATTAAGATCTCCGTCTCAGTGCCCAGGTCGAGTGAGCCCCAGCCCAGCGCATTGGCGATCAGGTTCAGTAACTGCTGCAGCGGCACACCGGCCTTAGCCAGATCGTCCCGCACCGCACGATACTCTGGCAGGGCGCGCACATTGGCGAGCAAACGCCGGAATTCGGTGCCGCGTATGCGACGCACAGCTTCCGACAGTTCCTTATCGATGGCCAGCTGGCGGCGATAGAGATCCCGGAGTTCGGCCCGCGGCAGTGCATCGCGCAGGTCTAGCAACAGTCCACGGACGCCCTTGCGGCGATTGGGCAATGGAGTGCTGGTTGGTTCGCTGCTCTGCGCATTGAACAGTAGACGCACATACTCCACGTACTGGGCGTGGTTGAGTTTCAGGGCCTGGCACACGTAATCCCGCAGCACGGCCTCCTCTTTGCTGTTGCGCAGGCGGCTCACCCGCTCCCTGAACTGTTCGCTGCGCAGAAGCTGGAGCAGAGCACGCACCTCCGGATCCTCCCGGGCATTGGCCAGAATGTTGCGCAAACGGTCCGCGGGCAGCAGGGGTCGGGCATTGCGTATGAGGCTGGTCAGGCCGCGTTCCGCGCTGATGGGACAAGTGTTGCCATCACGTGGATCCGCATCCACAGCCCGCGCCACTCTCCCCAGCTCCTTGCCATCGTCCGAGCCCTGTGCAATGTCAACCAATTGATTCTGTGCGCCATCATCAATTCCGACTCCTGGTCAGTTGGCTCTGTCAGCTCCGGCAGAAACACATCTCCGGTAAGATCAATGAAGCCATCCGTTGTTGCCGCCTCCTCGGGCAGCTCCGTGACGGCGGCCACCAGCAGCAAACAGCAGCTGAGATAGGTCAAAAGGAGTTGCTGGTGCATCTTGATATCAATCGGATACTGTGCCATGCTGAAGCCCAGCATCACGTTTTATAGCCGCAGCGATAAAGGTGCCCGGTTATCTGCTGTTTATCCAATGCGCGTCTCTATTTGCCCAACATTTTTGCGGGCAAACAAGAACACAAAAACAAAAACAAAATGTGGCACAACCTTGAGCAGTTTTCGGGCTCATCCATCTTTCACAGTGCATCATCAGAATCGTGATATGACAATTACTTGTTAATACCCTGTACTTAATGGTAGCTTAAATATGTTTAAATTTACATTAATTTACTCAGCTCATATTTAAATATTATCTACAAACTAATATTTCCCGTAAATTTCCCTAAATAGCCCATAAAAACTCGATGCTGTAAAATATATTGGCTACATTTAAAATCCATTGTAACAAAAAAAAAAGAAAACAAGAAACCAAATGGACCCCATCTCCAAGGACAATCAAATACAATTTGAAGCTAATTTATGTACCCAAAGCCTTGAAAATAGCCTAAAAACATGAATATTCATGTCAGGACAAGAGTGTCCTTGCGGTATGTCTATACCGAATTGTTTCGTTCATTTAAACGACAAAAAAAAAAAGAAAAGAAAAAGCACAAAAAGTAGCAAGTAGAATAAGAAAGGATAGAAGGCGCACAAGCAAATCCTGCCGAGCTTCGCAAAAAGCTATCAAGCATAAGGATACCCGCCTAATGAGTCCCACATGAATGCTGTGCAAATGACTTTTTGGTCGAACGCCTTTCAAGCATGTTTGTCGTTGCTCCTTTTTTTTTAATATACAGCAAAAAAGCAAAAAAAAAACAAAAGTGAATGTTGACAACAGTCAGAGGGATGTCAAAAAATATGCGAGATCATCAGATATGTAACAAAACATGAGATTTGATTATGCCTGGGAATTACGAATAGATACCAGCCGAAAGATACTCTGTTTTTTTTTAAATTAACAGAAAGAATTAACAAGAAAGAACTTTGTACTCAGCAGCGTTATAAATATATAAAAAATTTAAGTTTAAAAAGAGCGAATATATTTTGAATGTAGAATTCAGTTTTCTACAGTTCAACATAAAATTACTTTTAATATCGGTTCGGTTTTCACAAAGTTATGAGAGATATTGATCGGATAGTTTTACATGTCAAAATTTTTGTCAATTTTAGCATGAATTTTGACTAAAAATTAAACACCCTCCGAACCGGGCTAAGTGTTATTTTATTAAACTAATGACGGTACCCACATTTGATTTAAAATAAAAATTTGCAATTTTTAATTTTGAAAAATTTTTGTTTTTGAAAAATGAGTGAGGAGAGGAAAAAAAATCGCAAATGTTTATTTTCATAATAAGATTAAAAATTCCGTCAAACCTAAAACTCGGTTCAATTTTAACAAAGTTATGGGCCTTTGAAGTATGAGAGCTATGGATCCGAGAGACCAACATGTCCTCAAATCTGTCAAAATGTTTATTAATTTTAATCTGACAAAACATCTTTACACTTCGACTGTCTTGAATAGACACGTGAATAAATATATTCCCTATTCTCTTTTCTACTTCGCGAACACGCACAACAACATGAATTTTCAATAGAAGCTGTAAAACAGTTCAAAGTTTATTAAATAATATATAATACTATATTTAGACAATATATATATATTTTATAAAGCAGCCCTTAAAGTGCTGAGCAGCCCACCCGGCAAAGCCAAGCCCAGCACTGGAGCCGGCACGCAACCGGGTCCGGAGACGTTCACAAATATGCTGCTTTAATCGAAGCGCCAACATAAAGAAGCATTAAAACTAAAGGCCAAGTTGGACAGACAAGCACGAGTAATCTAAAAAGGTGCGCCACTCCCCAACGTACAGTCACGAAAATGAACAAATTGAAAAGCAGACGCTTGGGGTTGGGTTTCTTGGCGTCTGCCCTTTTGGGGGTTGACCAGCGTTGAGGACAACTATTTTTATGCTATATTCTAGTTCCTCGGAGGCCGGACAGCTGCGTAAATATTTTATTTGACATGCCTTCGAGAGCATTCAAATTAATTGAATTAAAAACACAACAAAAAAAACAGGAAAATTGTAATTTGATCCAAATTTCATTTTCGCTTTAACGGCACGTGTGCTACCCTCCTCCTCCTCCTCCTCCTCCTCCTCCTCCTCCTCTTCTTTCTCCTCACCCCACCAACAAGTGCCTACAATTGTCAGCCTGTTAGCGTTAATGTCAATGCCTCATTGCATTGCGTTCAATTTAAATTAGGATACACTCGAGAGCCTATTTGACGGCTCGAACGTGAGCCGCATTCTGGCCAAGCCCTAAAACGTTTCGTTTACAAATCGAATTGCAGCGATGAAACTCGAATTTGAGCCTGCTGATTGGGCCACTAATGCAAAAAGCAAATTGCCAAAAAAATTATATGACGAATTCTTTTGTTTATTATAACAATTAAGAGGGCAATAGCTTGAATAATTTAAGATCGATCGGAAATCTTTTAAAATGAGATCATATACTTGAGGGCGACTTTAAAATGCCCTATATATGGTTCTAGTTCATATTGCTTCGAATTTCAAAAATATCAAAATTTAATCAGATTTTTATGCTATTCTTCTTTCAAAAAAAAAATTTATACAATATTTAAAGTGAAATTTGCATTTTAGTTATGTTAAATCAAGAGTAGCCACGCACTTTTTGTTTATGAAAGCCCATTTGAATGTTGCTAGACACATTGCAAATTTGTGTATGCAAATAGATGGCTGCAAAAGAACTAAATATAACTTGACTAATTAACATGCTGGCTGCAAAGTTCCTCAGCTGCAGTCAAGTGAACAGGCACACATACATACATACATACATAATGTCCAGTTAGCAATAGTTCAAGGTCAAGCGTAGCAAAGGTAAACGGGGTATAGAGATTTACAGTTAACACTTTAAAATTGCAATACACAACAGCTTTGGGTTTGTTTGCAAAAAAGTTCATTCAGCAGCATATATTATATTAATTAATTTCGCGAAATTTATAAAAAGCATTCCTACATACCTGTTGTCCCAATCATGCAAAGGAATATGGTATAAGCAGCATATTAGCATATAATAAGTAAATTACTGGTGAAAACACACACGCAACACTAAACACTTATTTTAAATCCAATTTTTCACCATTTACAATCGCGCTTATTCACTTTTAATATCACGTTTTTACACCACATGCACAGCTGATGAATATGCGCAAGCAATGTGGTCACTCTAAAGCAATGGCAGCTCTGCAATATATCGCATGCCATGTCGATAGCAATCGGATGCTCATTTAAATGACTGTGCCTCTTCTTTGCTGCACAATAAGAACATAAAGCCAGTGCGTAATTGCGTTATATCGAGAATAGCCAACTGCGCTTTTTTATAACATACACAAAGCAAAATGTATCCGCGTTCTCTTTTTGTTAATAATTTTTGACAATATGAAGAAGCACAATCAGACGCGAACAGACGTACTTTTTTTGTTTAAACGAACTGGTTCATAACGATGCGGTGCAACTCTAACCGCCAAAATGTGATGTGCATCAAGTTGGCAACGGTCAGTTAGCGTCGATTTTCGAAACTCGGTTTGCTGACCATTGTTTTGTCTTGTGTTTATTTAAATAGTTTAGCACCAAATGTCATCCCACAGACACAATGCACACTAAATACAATTGTATGTACATGTTTGAAGCAATTTTGTAGCTATATTTGGGGGCAAACAATTTTTAGTAATATATATGAAATTACTAAGGTTGATAATAAATACATATATACAATAATAAACAATTATTATTTTATTAATGTAAATGTACTTTTTATTTTAAGTAAGTAAGACATCTCAAATATATACCGCATAATTTGAGTTCACTATAATTTAAATTTATAAGTTAGAATTAGTCGCACTAGTTTGACTGCCGTCTTTTTTAGGCGAGTAAATACACATATTTTGCGAAATCGTTCGCGCAGCGGCCCGGATTACCACGGCCATAACTGTCAAAGAAGACGGGCAGTATGCTTCGACGCGGACGCCGATTACACATTGCTTACTGAACCTGGCGCCAACTTCGATGCAAGATTCATCGATGCCAGGGTCATCGAAGTTGGCGCCGGCAACTCTGGTATCGACTCTGGTGTTGAGGGCTCTGATTTCGATTGTTTCTCGATTTTTAAAAAAATATCCTCCAATGTACACTCATTCACTGAGTAATACTCGACTAAATGGTTAAGTTTATCGGCCAAGTACAGATCGGTTACTGTAAATACCGCTGACCAAAGTATCTGCTGGTCTGTTCTTAGAAAATAGGTTAATGTACCAGCATGATTTTCACGAAGATCTAAATTCGTAAAGTGTTCCTTTAGAGCGTTGGTAATCTTCGCCACATTTGTGTCCGTCTCTGTGTCCATTTTCATTTTCAGTTTAATAGTGAAGCCGCTCAGTCGTTTCAATGCGCAAATATTATTAAGGCATTTGAATTGTCCTTTCGCCATGATAGCCAATCGATTGCACAATTCCTCGCATTCGTCCATGCTATACCGAATAGAAGATATAGGATTCATATATTGATTGATTGATTGATTATTGTTCAAGTTTACCTGTGCGATGTAAGAACCACCGTTCCACCCATTTTCTGGAATTCATTAATGCACTGCCATAAAAAGCGTCTCGATATGGGATCCACGCCAGTGGTTGGCTCGTCCAGCAGAATCAAAGACGGTGCTCCGATCATAGCCATTGCGGCCAACAGTTTGCGTTTTGTACCGCCCGAATAGTTGCGCACGGGCTCATTTCGATATTTGAGTAAATGCATTTTTTCCAGCCAGTACTCAACGCTTGACGTCACCCCGCCTGGTTCTTCGTCATTCCATTTGAGACCGCGCAGAAGCGCCATTAGACGCAGATGATGCTCGGCTGTCATGAATTCGTTTAGCGCATCGTACTGTGGACAATAGCCAAATTGCTGGCGATAGGCGACCTCATCGCGTCGTATGTCAAAACTCTCGATTCGAATTTGGCCGCTGTCTACAACATTATTGGCGGATATCATTTGGAATGTGCTCGTTTTGCCAGCGCCATTGACGCCCAACAGGCCAAAGCATTCGCCACGCTTGACGGCAAAACTAATGCCGCTGACAGCCGGTTTGCCGGCATAGCTCTTGTGCAGCTTATTCACAATCAGGGGATAGTCGTGTGCCGTCGATTGCTCATCCAGTAGCTGATTAACAAGCCTGGCCTCTTTGGCGCATTCGCTATAGCATTCCAGCTCCTGTAGTGGACAGATACCTGATGGGCTCTTGCGCTTCGGTGGAACCTTACAGGACTTGCCAATAAAGAAGTCACGCAATTGTCGCCGATAGTATTTCTGCTCCAGCACAACAGTGAAGAAGCTCATCACAATGGCACAAACAGTCAGAGCATAGAAAAAAAATTCGCAGGTGGGCTTCAGCGGCTCCCTCGACTTGCTGCGTTTTGCTATAAGGTTCTCGTTAATAATCCGCAACTGGTGATTCAAATTGAAATCGGGCAGAAAACGTAGAAAGGCGATCTTTGTCGAATGCACTTTCATGGCCTGAACATTGCTGGAGGTGATTAGCGGAGCAATTTCTGCAGCGACAACAAAGACATTCAATTAGTATATATAATTTTCTATTATTTTAATCAATTAGTCGATTACTCACCTGAAATGATAACCATTAGCAGCAGATAAGTAGATATCGTTGATATAGATTTAAAGTTATTGCCCAGCGCGTACAAAATTGGCAAATAGCTGACGCCGTAAAAGAAAATACTAATGACTATCAACTGCTGGTCTTCAGTTGCGTACAGTTCCTCGGGCATTATCAAACGCTGGAATATAAACAGGGCCAAACAGACCAGCGCATGCAAAAGCAGATCGAATACAAACGTGGCGAACCAGTACGTGTACCGCGACATGGGTTGCAGCTGGCGAAAACCGTTGGCATACTCCCGGAACGGCAACGCAATATAGTAGAACATGCTTAGGAATATGACGGTCGTTACGATGACCACATAGTATTCGAGTCGGGCGGAGCTGACGTCGCTGAAGAAGCGTTTAATGGGCACGTAGGTGGCATCGATATGTGCATCCGGTTGACGACTGCGCAGCTGCAGCATGCACGTGTTCACCATATTGACAAGTATGACGCTGCTATGGAAGCGATTGCTTGCGTACAAAATCTCCAAAGTGGGCATGTCACTTCCGTCGATTTCAATCATGCCAATGGTGTCCTCCAGAAAGTCAGCCAAATTATCCCGCTGCAGCTGCAGTAACTCTGTGAAAATAAATGTGCACAATTTTAGTTAAATGCAAATTTTAGTGGATGGCATTTGGATTATCTACCTTCCCGCGTATTATTGCCGCGCAGCGTAAGCGTCTTCGCATTGAGACCACTCTGTTGTATGTATTGACGCAACTTTTGCTCCACTTGCTCGTGTCCACCTGTCGGATTGTATATGTAAACACTTCCCGTGCGCAGCTGGCTCAGATTCAGCGGCAATGCTGCCTCATTGGTCACCACGGACAAGTTGTGCATGAAGAAAATGGCACCGCCGACGGCTAAAAGAGGTAGGCTCCACTGCAACACAGATAGAGAAAATAACAATTACAAAAATGATTCGATGTAACGGTACCCAACATAGTTTTTCCCGCAATCGGTTATCTGAAAAATCCCTAAAATTGGTATGTTGGCTCTCATATAAAATTCAGAGCTGCTCTCCCTGCCTCCTCCCTCTGGAAACTAGCTGTAGGGTAATTTCGACTACAGCACTCAGTTCTTTTGTCCTGAGGTTTGCGTTTAAATAATAATAATGATGTATAATAAATAATAATAATGCATAATAACAGAGTTTAAATTTAAACTAATAAAAAGTGTTAATGTTAAAAATTTTAATATATTTTAACAATATAATATAAAGTTCGATAATCCATTTAAAAAGCCCCACAAGAAATGTTTGCTTACGTTCAAATGTATTAGTCATTGGTCATTAGTCATAAGTCATTAGCCATTGTATTGTTTTTATAATGTGTTTATCTAATCTATTCTTGGATCAACAAACCAATCAACAAGTGACACTTGTTATATTTATATATATGTATATATTTATTGTATTAAGACGTTATCAGCCAAAGATTGCAAATTTCAAGTTAACTGTCTATTATTTTTTTTTACGTTTGTGCAGTGCCTGGCTTAAGGTCCGTTAGTCGGTTTGTATTATTAATTATAAATTCAATATATCAATTTTGCAATGCAAATGCATTATATTCATGTGAAACATGGACTATATGCTCATGAATAATAATAATACTCATTAATAAGTGTTAAAGTCTTACATACGCCCATTGGAATGGGAATTACTAGCAAAATTTCGCGAAAAATCAGTTTTAAGGTTTCACAAAGAAAAATCATATTTAAGACTGTTTTTGACTGTTTTAAAGTGTTTTTATACGAAACGACTTTACTGCTATTCCTAAGTTAATTGGAGTTTTTGTGGGTTGGGGCTTGCTTTGGGTTTAACGTAGATTATTGTGTGAAAAATTACTTACCATGCATGCGGCGTAAAGTGCGTTGTTTGACAAAAATGTGTATTTTTTATAGAAAATTGCAAAGCAAAGCCGCCAAAAATCGGGCTCAATCCGAAGGCGTTTATATTGAGACTTCAGCAGTGGTGCATTAAATTGGATACCAGCAGCGGGTGTATCCACTTGATCGCATTCTCCAGCACAGCTAAAAAGGAATAACGGTTAAAAGATTTAAACTCAGACACGATTTTTGCATGCACTCACTTTAGAAATACGGTCTCTAGCGAGGTGTCTGTGATTGAAATTGATTCAATGCCCAACTCGTTCTCTTTTGCCTCCAAGCTGCGTAACATTTCTTTATATTTTGTTTGATAGTCATACGGTAGACAAATATAAACCGTGGGCTTTACAATATTCTGCACGAAAAGAGTTGTGTTAATAAATCAGGACTATATAATATTTAAAGTTGTGCTCAAATTCTAACCTGCAATGTTGCAGTCGGTATAAAGTCTCGAATCAGTTGAAGGGTTTCATTCTCCCGAAAGTTCGTCTCATGGGCCTGCAGCTTTAGGCGATAGCCAGTGCCCGATTTACGCTTTAGTTCTAGGGGCGAACCGATCTCTTGCAGTTGGCCATTGGCCAATATGCAGATGGTATCGCCCAGCATCTCGGCCTCTTCCATGTAATGTGTGGTCACTAAAATAGCCTTCTCTTTCCGCAGATTCAGCAAAATGTCCCAAAGTTCGCGACGAGATTCAATATCCAAGCCGGACGATGGTTCGTCTAGGATGACAATTCTGTAAGAAAATAAAATATATTTAAAAATATCTAAAATGTATGTATATGTAGAATAAGATTAATGCTACAGTAGCGTATATGTGAACATATTTAACTAAACAAAAGTGCTTTGGGCGATACCCTGTATTCAGCTTAAAGCCCAATGTTAATATATGTACAATTACGTCAATGATTAAGTAGATAAGATAATGTACACCGGTATTTATGTAAGATTGGTTTTATACAGTATTAGAGTTACAGTAAAACTAATAAAAAAAAAGGAAAAGTAGGCAATTGGATCTCGTGTAAGTCTAAGCGGATGGCCCTAACAACAGGCCGTGTTAAAAGATAATTGCAAGTAATAACTATACTATACAAAATAATACAAAATACACATATAGTAGAGTAGACCCAACATGAAACTTGAGTTAGTTTGTGCAGGGTGTATATATATATAGATTATCTACTAACTTAGTGTTGCCAGCAATTGCAATGCCAAGCGATAGGCGTCTCTTCATGCCGCCAGATAGTTTATAACCATATTCATTGGCTTTGTCTTGCAGATTCAGTTGACATAGCGTCTGATCCGCCCACTTGCGTGCTTCAAAGTCTTTCATACCGCGCAGCTGTGCAAAAAACTCCAAATGCTGCTTACATGTCATGTAGCTCATGAAGACGCTATGTTGTGGACAGAAACCGATCAGGTAGCGGTATGAGGCAACATCGCGTTCGCTGCACGCGACAATTTTGCCAGCATCCTTTGGCACAATGCCTAGAAAAGCGGGGCAAGGGCAAAGTAATAACTAAGGCTAAACTATAACATAATCAACTTACCCATAATCATGTTCATTATGGTTGTCTTGCCAGCACCGTTGTGGCCCAGCAGTACGGTGATCTCCTTGTTATTGATTGTCATATCTAAATGGTCAGCAATGTGGATTTCGCGTTTGCTTGTCTGGAATTTCTTGCACAGATCACTGATAATGACGGCATGGGTACCTCGCGGTGATGTGGTGTAGTCGTTCCGCTGACGCTTTTTATATGTATCAGGCTAAACGAAACAGGTAATTTTTGTAATTAACGGCTAAAGCGCGCAAACTCTAAATGGACTTACATTAAATACGAATAAGAATGGTCGCTTGAGACCGCCGGTTCCGGGAAATACGCACACCAAGTAATTGTAAAGCAATGCGTACAAAATGGTCTGACAGATGAGCACAACGTAAATCGAAAATAAACGACTGGAATCATCTTTGATAACTCGGAACAAATCGGCGCCTCCAAAATGACGATCTGTGAAAGATTTAAAAGTTAATAAAGCCAGAAATACAAGTTTAATTTTCTAACTCCAATCTGGGTGCCAAATTTTTATACTCGTTCACGAAGTGAAACTAGTATATTGGGTTTGTGCAATGTAGTCATGCTGTCCGTCTGTCCGTCCAGATGAACGCAACTTTTTCCGGCGCTATTGAAGATAGAGATTTGAAGCTTCGGATATATACTTATAGTTATCCTCTTCAGACAAAGTGTTAAGATTTTTGTGCCACGCCCACTGGGAGGCTGGCAACATGTCGATACACCCCAAATCGCAAATCGATAAAAAGTGAATATTTCCCACAGTTTTAAAGATAGTTACTAAATTTGGTATGTAGAAAGCTGATTGCATGCTTGATATCCTGGCCACGCCCACTTTAACGC